>JARJDZ010001516.1:0-28528 GCA_030264555.1 Aleochara sp. GC000083
GATTTTATAATTGCAACATGCAGCGCGTTTATCCATGCGAGGTTATAAGAATGTTCAGTGTAGGTGGATCGCAAATAATAAACTGTCGGGCCGCGAGACCAGACCAGACGATTTATCAAAACATCCGCTGCGTCAATGGCCTCAAAAAATTGCAATACTAACGCCGATGCCGATATCATCATGAATTTCATCAGGATGCATCATACCCACCCATTTATGAGTGCATCAGACTTGATTCACTACATGCCAACTTTTCTCTGCTTTTATTTTCGCTTTTAATGCGTGAAATGTCCTTCTTATGATGAACGCAACACCTTTATTAATAGCTGAGTATGTCTGCATGGATTTTCATTACATAGCAAATATATTTTTTTAACAATATTTTGTGTTTTATTAAACGAAAATATCAATCCTAATAAATAAAACAGGAGTTTCTTGGTGGAAATTGAAGTACGAAGAAAATCTGCAAAATGGTTAAATGAAGACAATTGCAGTATGAAAGGGATGGAAATAATCAGGATATCATCAACAAATAATCGAACTTCCGTTTCTTCCTATGTTATCAGAAATTTGCTATATTTTACTTTACGAAACATGTCTTGAACAAATTAATTGCAAAAATATCATTCTCACTACATATTACAAGTAAAAAGTTGAAAAACGACCAGGAAGACCAGGAGAAGGTTACAGTTAATTTTGGTGCGTACATAATAAATTAATATAATAATTATCTGATAAACATCAGAAGTTGCCTTTTTATTCGCCCTAAAATCTGGTTGACTTCTTGGAGCCAAAAAAATATTGTGAATTGCAATTTAACAAATGTAAAATATAATTTATTTCAGTTTTATTTGTTTTGAGTGTATAATGTCACTAATATAATTTTTATAAACCATCATGACCTTTTACTATCAAATGAAATAATTAGCAAGGTATTTGTAAAGATTGCACGTAATATAAATCCCCGCCGTAATAAAAAACCGATAAAATTCATAGACATCAGACAAGAGACACGAGACTTGACGTAAAAGTGCATCGACACTTATCAAATCACAAGTTATATCTGTGAATCAAAATAAAAAAATATCTAATGCAAGCACAAATATCCATGATGTCTAGCCGCAAACGTGTGTATTTTTTTATAAGAAAAATGTGATTTCCAGATTATGTTTCATGGATCATGTGACATGGTCTAGTGTCATATTAATGAGAATAACACAAATGTAAATTAAGTCAATGTCTTTGTAATTAATTAAGTTTAATAATGTTTCCATAAGTTCATTTTATTTTTTCAAAGAATTTAGTTTTTTCTACATATCAATTTGATACAGAAATTATTCTCCTGTTAAACCCTAATTTTATAGCAATAAATATTACACAACAAATAAAATTAAAAATGTAAATGAAAAATGTTTTTACCTTTATTAAATAAACCATCAAAATTCGGTAGCATTAAAAAGTAAACGATATAAATATAAAAAATATATTTCTGTACAATAAATTCGAAATTACTTTTCAATTCTACTTAAATATTATATGCAAACTTTAAAATAACTTTTTGGATAACCTTGACCAAAATAAATTTATTTAAACACTTACAAACCATAACATGAAAAATACCAAGAAATACAATATAACACTAACAAATATAAACATAAATATGCAACTTCTTAAATAATGCGAAGAGTAGAACAATCTTAGAAAAATCTGAAATAAAAAAATTAATTGTAAGAATTATAATACAATTTTTATTTAACATTTAGGTCGAAAATTAAATTATTGGATTATAGAAGAATAGAGATGTAACATAGATATTAATATACAGTCAAGAAATTGCTACATTAATTATAATTATAATTATATAAAATTATACTTTTGAAATTTAAAATATTTGTTTCTTGAATTTTTTAATTCAATGTCAAATTCTCATGCGAATTATTTCGACTAGTCATAAACATATTATAAATCATGGCAAAATTTCTAAAATATTATAAAATATTTTTCAAATGAAAAAGAAAAAAAATAATTGAATTTTCCAAATTTGGAATTGTGTGTTGAATAATGAATCAGATGTCATAAATGATATGAAGTGAAATATATTAGGTAAAAAATTGCATAGTTTAATAACAGTGCAGATTTGAATGTCAATTTTTCTGATCAAAAATTATGCCCTCCTTTTCCACACAATCCAAGAAATTGAAAAAGAAAGAGATTTGCAAGTAAGTGAGAAGTAAAATTTATTCGGTAATTTATGTAATGTTACTTAGTAGGTTCTGACCTAGAAAGCAACAAATTAAATGCCTTTGTTTTGGTAGCCTACATTTCGGCTAACAAAAAAAGCATAACACTCACCGCACCGCATTTCCTACATACTTAGCAGTTATAAAGTTCCACTTTTCACTCAATAGAATACTCAATACGAATGCCCTAATAGAAATTATGAAATGAGTAAACCGAGAAAAAGAATACATCATAATGGCGCTCTCAATGAACATTTGAAAATTGAGAGAATTTCACGGGCCGTACAGCAACAATTAAGCAAAACGGCACAAAGCTGGCGACACGCAACCGCACGAAAAAGCGACCTCAATGAGTTGTGTTCGTTGTGTTCGTTCGCCGAGTGAAAATGAAGAGCGCGCGCGCGCGCGTCATGCGAATCTAATATTCGAGGTTAGGATTGTAATTACGGTCAACGGCAATATGCGTTAATCACTACTCTCTCTTCGTATAATGTTATAAACTATGGATGGAAATAGTTCAACGTTTGCTTGTGGAACGAAAAGGAAAAGAAAGTTTTACAAATGACGGAAGGTTTTTTAATCCACTCTTTTTGCATTATGACATGAAGATGTCGTTGAGTGCTATTGAACAAAAAGTAGGTGAAAATGATTTTCAAATTTAAATACAATTGTAATTAAAGTTTAAAATTTTTATTCAATAAAATTAAAAATTACAACATTTCCAATAGTTTTTCAGAAAGTATAGAAGTTTAAAATCAGATAAGTAAATTTGTTATATGTTATTCAGTTTACAACAATTGTAAATCAGACTTGGTAAATATAGTTGAAATAACAAATTAAATATCAAAAATGATTAATCGTTTTTCGTATTAGTCAAAAGTAATTGAGAATACAACATCAAATGAAATTCAGAAGAGTTCAAATGCAAATCAGCTTTTTGCCACTCTTTGTTAAATAATAATTTATAATATTGACATGATAGTTTAGCAGTAATTATCGCTCAGTCATAAACTACCAAAATCCACTTATTCAATGTATTCTGAATTACATTTAATGTTTATTAAATTTCAAATGATAATTTCATAAATCGGAATTGCATTCATAACATTCTGAATTCGAAGCCACGTTTTCTAGATGATAATTCGCAGATTTAAATTCATTTTAATAGTTTCTCAATTTCATTTAACAAATATGAATTGCACTTCTTTTTTCTACTAATAAAATTGTTGCTTTCTGAATTACGATTGGAAAATGAGTAGTTTTCTATATCTCTTAAGGGAGAAGAAAATACAGAAATAGAGCACTGCAAGTAAATTCCCTTCTTTGTTTACAAAAAATGAAATGGGGATATTTTCTAACTTTATCATTTACATTTGGAGCGCCAATTTTAGGATATAACTTGATGAACCATTACAGTACTATCCTAACTTAGGAACTCCTGAACTTGATTTGCTTGATGGAATTATTAACTGAACTATTTGAAGTTGAAAAGGATAGAAGAAGATACCGCCATCTAGCGGCGAACAAAAGAGTCGTGTACTGTTTGTATGACAACTAAGTATAGTTGGTATACTATCCTGAATGCATAAGCCGGTCCTGTTACTGGTTTCAATTTAGTGAATTTGGCGCCAAGTGTTGGTAACCTCTGTTGATAGCTGTCAACACTGTCAAATAACAATTTTGACAGCAAACTCAAAGAAACCCCATATTGAATTCATTTCTGATGATTGTTATTGTTTGCGCCGAAAGCCATCTTTGTCGCGCACCGAAAGTTCGCAAAATGTGCGAGCGCATTCATCAGAATCGAGGACACAACAAACACATATTATGCGTCTCGGTAATCTCACGTAACTACGTATTACTCGTAACGAGCGCATTTCCTTTTGGTGTCCCTTTCTCCGGACACCGCTTTCATCGGTTCGCAATAACAGCGCCGGTTGCCCACACTACGGCGTCTTCGCCGAAGTGTCCACTCTTTCCACACGGGCGGCTGCAGCTCCCCGTTGAGCGCCCCGGCCCGACGATGGACTCTATTCGCGAATACGCGCTGGAAGTCATTTCGCTTCGCGTCTGCCACTACTTCGCGGCCTAGGCTGCAGCAACTAGGTCACTATCGCACACTTTTACATTCCCACCCAGCGCGGCCGCCAAGTGTGCGTTGTTCTTGCACTTGCAGCCCGCACGCCTAGCCAGTTGGACTAGCAATCGCAATCACCGGAGTGCTTCGGCTGGTGATGTTTGTTGTGCGAGATCGCTTCATTCATATCGCCGGCTTGTGGCCGTCTAGACGGAACGCGCGCGACCTCACCGGCTTGTGCACAACGCGTCCCATGCGTTTGCCTCTTGCGGCGCATCCTTGTTGCATCAACAGTCGTTTGTGTACCTATGGACTTGACTTTGAACCGACGAGGAACTCTTCAGTGCAAACATCACGTGGGATTTTTATGTGAAGCGCTCTGTGAGTGGACTTGTAACTAGTTGTTCTGTTTCGGGATACGAGGGTGCTGACTGCCTCATCATTGCGTCATTACAAGGACTACAGCGACCTCCAGGTCCGCTGCATCTACCACCGTCCATGCATCCTGATAATGGATTACTCTTTCCAGCACCTCCAGGTAATCTTTGTCAACCAACTGTCAAAACTTTTTTTGGTTATGTATAAATTCATAACCGTTCATGCTTCCTTTAAGCATATTTGAACTAAAAACTCGCAGAATTTCATTTTGAAGAACTATGGTTGTAATTTTTAAGAAATTACGTGCATCATTTTGCAAATCATCTGGAGATACCTTCAAATGTTTAGAGTTAGTTATATAACCTCAAAAATCATGACTCAAAACCATATCATTTGGAATTTGTAAATCCCCTTCCTGATTTTTGACAACTCACTCTAAGAGCATTAACATTGACATTCACGTAATTACAAGCAAACATTCGTGGAAGTAAGCCTCACCAAATTTGTAAATGCTATAAAATGTGTATGTTACGTACGCGGGACACGTACTCGCTCACATTTTGGGGGTCATTGTCAAAGCGCGCAATGTTGCGACATTGAGCGTTTCTTTGCGCGTGCGGTTGTCAGCCTCCAGAGAGGCTGACATTCACGTGTGGGAATCGCTAAGCAGCTTCGATGACTGACTTAAGCGAGTCTCTAGGAGTCGAGCCAGCTGGCGGCAAGCGGCCAGTTTTAAAAGTCTACTAACCTACTAAACAGCGAATTCTAAGCGCGTCGTGAAAAAGAAGAGGAGAAAAATGTGAACGGAATAAAGATGGAGATGAATGTGTTTGCTAAATTCGTAACAAACGGTTATTTGCATTCCTCATTTTTGATGAAATTAAAAATTATATTTAGTCTAAACGTGAAAAAAGAATTTTTTAGTTTAGTTATTGTGTTCACATCATATGTTCTTAATTTTTCAATATTTATTCATGATATTTACCCAAAAAACAAGAATATCACATAATTAGAGATTAGGACCAAAGTTATGTTTTAAATGGCGCCACCTATATTTTATTACATGATTTGAATGATGGGGAAATTCTAGATTGATTTTATGTATAATATGTTATATTTTATTTGCTTACTGTATAGTATATAGCAAAGATATTATAGCAAAATTAATAAAAACACAAATATAAAGTATTCTTATTCTTGAAAATAATCGAACAAAGAAATATTGTACTTGTTATAAAATTTAGATTTTCAACGCTTAATTTTTTACCTATGTATTATTTAATTATTGCCATGCAAATTATACTAATAAAGATAGTCCCATATAAGATTATTATATAATCTTGCAAATACCTTTCATTACGAGTTCTATTTATCCTAATTCTGGTGTTTAAATAGCAAGGAAATGATAACCACTTTTTTGTCTTCTAAAAGTTAATAATAAATTTCATTAGTAAGAGCGAATGAAAGTTTTTCTAGCATTTACATTTTTACCTATAAATTCACTAACTCAAGGTTTTTTAAGAATAACTTGTAGATAAATCTGCTTATGAATCCGCTTAATGTTAGGACCTATAATATTTTTACTATATTAAAAAAAATCACACTTGATACATGAAATCAATCCAAAATTTTATCCCCTTTTGAATGGGTTAAATATTAACAAAGTGGAGATATATATATCGGATTATTCCATTTATCATGAAATTTATATTTTTGTAGAAACAGATATGTAAATTAATTCAATTAAAATTTTTAAATTATGTTAATTGCCAATGTTAATTTGCCAATATCACTGACACATTTTATATTCTCTAAATATGCCAAATTCATGTACAAAAAGTACCATTTACAAAACAAAAAATGAAAAATTCAAATAAATTTATAATCAACAATAAATTTCAACAAATTTCAGTCTGTAATTCTGCATAATGCAATTTAAGTAATACCTCATTAGAATACACTTGCATAGCTAATCAGTTGCGTGCGTAATTGCTTCGCCAATAACATGCAGAATATAAACAATATCATAAATTATTAATAGATGCGTGAGCATGCTGCACGCTTGTTCGGACGAGTGTCAAATCGGAGGAGGCGTGATTTGTGGAGCGCTACTGTTCTGTGGTTCTGCATTGGGTTCTTGGCCCAGTTTCGATTTTTACGATTGTTGCTATTTTTCGGCCGAAAGCTGGTGCGATCGAAAGCCAACTGCATTGCCAGCGCTGAAATGACCAGCAACATTCAGTTCCAATAAATCTTTGATTGAAGGTTGTGCATTTCCGAATTCTAAAAATAAATGGAAGCTACTTTAATGAGTGTTTTGATTATCATTTATGAGGTGTTAAAATTATATCAATTTTTAGCATATCAAGAAAACTTTCAAATCAAGATTGAATTTGTTCGAATTTTGAAGATGTTAAATTTGATATTAACCTAAAATGAGGTTATTTATGGATTTGAGAATTTGCAATTATTAACAACCTTATAAAAGTAATTCAAATTATGGCAAATATGAAATAACACAAATCAAAAGGCTGTTCATTTTCAAACTCTAGAAATAAAAGGAAAATACGTTATTGAGTTTTTTTGAAGAGGTGTTGAAATGTATTAAATTTGTTTAAAATTTTCAAATCTTTTAACAAATTATATTATATTACAAGGTACAAAATTAATTTAAACGTTTACCTACTAAAGAGTAATTAAGATTGACACAAATGCAAAATTGAGAATATATATTGGATATCAAAATTTGCATTGATTGGCAACCTTGTAAAATTAATTGAAATTAATATAAGCAAATATTGAATGACCTTGTCAATTAATAGGTTTTGCATTTCCAAATTCTGAAAATACATACAAATTATTACGTTTTGGTAAATTTCTTTCAAAATTGCAAATTTCCAACAAAGACATCTAGAATGAATTACCACTAACAATAATTATAATCAAAAAGTTTGACAAATTCTGGACTGTTAGGATAAAAATACTTATTGCATACCAAAATAAAATTAACTGAAATTAATTTAAGCAAATATATTAATAAATTTTGAAATTAAAATATAAACAAATAATATAAATTTTTATAATATGTGAAAATAAGAGAAAAATATGCTAATTTTGCTAAATTAATTATAAAATATATAATTAACACTTCAATAAGAATTCCACTAACAATTATTATAGTTAAAAGTTTTGGCGAATCCTGTAATATTTATAATAAATTCAAACCCAAAAGTAAGAATATTTATCACATATCGGAATTTGCATTGATTAACGACCTTGCAAAATTAATTAAAAGGTAAATATCCAGTAAGCATGTAAATTAATAATTATCCACCTGAAAACTGTCGTAACAATTTCTAACCTTCAAAATTTAATCAATGTCAAAAATTATATGATCCAGCAATACAACAACAATAAACTTCACGGCCTGCTCTAATTTGAATAGAAAATAACCATCGGTAGTTTTCCACGACCAATCATTTATAGACAAATTAATTCGGCAAATTAAAGAATAAAATCTATAGCATTGATATCTTAGATAACCACTTACGTATACAATTTACAAATCCGACTTTAAAATCGAACAAAACGCAATACGATGAAAATATGCGCTGCAAACTGCTCCACTAACCCCGATACGTCCAAAATACACAAAGGCAACGTCGCATGTGGTCGCGCATGCGGCACAAGATACACATTGCATTTATTTGTTTACTTTCGACTGGAAATGATGTCGAACCCAAACCAAGGGCCTTCATGCAGGTCGCTCGCTGTACACTCATCGATACAGATAACAGATAATGGATGTGACTTAAGTCACCTGCTAGCGAGGAATGACGTAATCTAACCTACAATTGTCAAACCTGGAGAGTTTTCTTTGTTTATCGTCGAAGAAGAGGTCAGTCGGAAGTGTGAGCGACTTATTGTTACGTGAATTTGTGAAATGCTGATATGGATATCGTTGATAAGCCGAACGCTTAAAAATTGTATTTGATTAACCTAGTTTTGCGCTAATTTGTTGTTACATGCTTCTGAGTCAAGTGTATGAGTGCGCACGTGCTTGAAATTCATGAGTCCTTCCTTTGTGCGTTTGTATTTACCTGTCTTCGTATGTTTTCCTTGTTCCTTACACGGAATTGTTCAACGAGCTTGACTTTTTAAAGTTTTTAATTTCCTTGTTGCTTTATATGTATAGACATTTTCAATGAGAATTTGTTCCATTTATATTTTGATTCAACTTTTGCTTTTAAATATTTCATGGAATGAATATTTTTTCAAAACTAAAAGCAAACAGGAAACTGATCAAATTTATAATATTAAAAATTGGCAAAGATATATACTTAACCTAAAAATTGTGGAGTGTTGATGAGATAACATTGTAATATTTAAAAATACTAATATTTTCGGAAATCATCGACTACAAACAAATTAAAAACAAAATATTAAGGACCATGACATTGCCAATTTGAATTGATTTCCAGGTAATAATATTACATCATTTAAATGTTTCAAAAATACAAACACCTGAGAATTCAATCGTCAAACAAAACAATGCCATAGTGATGATAACAGTGGCAAACAATCGAGTCAACTGCTCGAATTTATCATATCAAACAGGTACGAGTTGTCGTTGGTACGCAAAAGCAAACCGGAAATGAAGGAATAAGAGGTCGCGTACACGAAAACGCTACAGTTACCATGTATGTGCATTGAATGTATGCTATCGGCCTTGTCATGGCCTTAAATGTTTACACTTTAGTTGAAGAGTTGCTCCGATAACTATAACTAGAATTGAACGTTAAGTAAATATTGTATAACTTTAGTTTACTACTTTAGGCGGCCATCTTAGTTTCATGATAATGACGAGAGATGAATCGATGCAAAAATTACAAAACTTATTTTCAGAGTGTTTCTGAAGTTAAGAACAAAAGTTCGACACAAAAGAATTACGAATAAATATTGACATATGATTAAATGGAATGATATTGTTTGCATGGATTGCGTCCTATTCTAATTCATTACAAATCGCGACGATTTTTAATTGGTGTCACACGGAATGCGTTCTTGGGAGGCTCCCGATAGGGGACTTATATCATAGCGATAAGATATAAATATGTTTATCAGAATTCATTGTTGCCGCCAACTTCGTCAACGTAATAATAGCTATTATAGGATTTATAATTAAAATACGATGAACGATAATGCGTATGAAATGCTCATGTTATTATTCAAAGATTAATAACATACATTATTGATCGTAGATCACATTGGTCGAAAGAGATGCTTGTTGTAATAACACACAAGAAAAATCCGAAAAAATTCAAATGTTGTTCCAGGATATGTTTATATGAAAAATAAATCTATATAAAGACGGGACGCATTGTAATATGACCTCAAATGATAACAAGACAATGGGAATCAATGTGAAATATTACGCAACAAGTTGATCGCGTGCGATGTTTGGGCCCGTTAGGGTGACACAGGTCGGAAATTGAATCGATTTTCATGCCATGCAATTTACTACAATTCATGCAAAAATCGCGCACGTTTTGTTATGTTACAAAATGATTGATAACCTTTGAGTTTCATGTCTGACCACTGACTGACTATGCAGCAGGAAAAATGTGCACATGTTGCACATGTTTGCAACGTTTCATTGCTAGACGATTAATTTGCAATTAAGTAATATTTCACTCCAAATATGATAAGTACTTCTCAACATTTCTAGGTAACAAAAATAATCCATACGCTCAAAACAATATCAAAATATTTGGGAAAATTTAATAATTTGCCAACTTTCAACTTTGCAGCTTCAGTACTCTGAACCCACTGGCCAAAACAAAAAAAGATGCGTTCTGTGGAAAATCACTTTCACTTCTCATATCTGCACAACAAAGCAGGTATTGGTTGCGATATCGGAATCAAAACAACGAATTTGTAAATATTTCTAGAAGACGACTACCAAATAGAGCAACAAACGCCAAAAATAAAAAGATAACTGCTTTGTTTACCATTCGAATAATTCAATCAAAGGCTGATTGATGATGCACACAGTAGACGAACGCGCAAAAATACATCAACGCAGTAGCGTGGCTATTATTAAACTGTTTTTGTTGTTTTCTATGGCACAATTCAACATGCACAGACATCTACATACAAATCGCGAATGTTGAGAGCTAGCGAGCACTAAACGCTAATAAAATGAGTTTCATTGTCAGGGTCACTGAATTCAGCCTGCAATTCATCTATTCAACAGTTTGATCTTGAAGTAAGGACTAAAATGTTAAACTTTTGTTTTGTTTACATTTTAATAAGGTATTAGATTTTGATTTTCTCAGTGGAAATACTAGACAAAGCAATTACTTTACTGCTCCACTAAAAATTATTCTGTGAAATTTTAAAATAGGCTTTAATTTTTTTTTGCAATATGAGAAAAGATTAGCAATTTCGTCTTGAACTGGCAACTGCAAATTGAAAATCAACTATCAAGCAATTATCTTAATGATTTGAAATTATTCAGTGCAATATTAATAATTACTCCATCGTTTATAGTTCTGCGCAATGATAACGTTCTAGAAGCTCTGCGCGATGCTTCGATTGATATCCTGCATCATGCACACGAAACAGCTCGAGCTGGTTGAATTCGCCGGCTGGAAAGAGGTAATTAGTGACAGTAAAACGTTTTCGAGGTCTCTCCACTCTTGGATACTTTCATAGCTTTCACCGGCGTTAGAAACGCGCAAGAGTTTGCGTTTCTCACCACTACATTCGGAATCAGTCCACAGGATCATGCAGCTATACATGCACGCAACGGCATAAAATGTACGCGAAGAATATCGCATCATGATGCATTGGTATTTGCAACGTTTTGCTTTCTTCAATGCGCTCAACATTTCATCGTTGTTCTGTCGACGTTGTTTGTTATGTCGGCTGTTGTGTTACTCGTGTATGCGTGTATATTTGCAGGTAATATATTTGTGCAAACTTGTAACTGTTGAAACAATGGCAGACATTCGTCGGAAATTTCACGTTGCACCAGAGCTGCAGACTGCATATTGCGATATGTTCATTCAGTGATGTTTTGATTCGCGTTTCATTTCGCCCTGTCAACGTGGAAATTCTGAAACATCATTGGGAAAATCGTTATTTTGATTGGTAAATAAAATCCATGATAAATGTACAAGTAGTTTCAGAGCAATATTAGTAATTGTAAGATGGCTTAATGTAATATCACAGTTTATATTATTTAGTGCATATTACTAAAATTCTTAAACAGTTAACTGTATTAATAAACCCATAGAAAATTAACATTTAATGCAAATGTGATTTTCTAATTGCAGGATTGCATATTTGGTTATCAATATTGATAAGATTTGAAATTGACATTAACAAAACCTTCAAATGTCTTATGCTTGTACATATGATGACTTTCATTATCATCAAGATCACAAATTCAAAATAAAATCATTCTTCATAAAGCTAAGGCGACTCTATGTTTTTGTAATTACAATTGCAATTCATAGTATTATTGACACCTACTACTAATAATATCTTACTGTAAGTTATATTGAATCATAGATGTCATAACAATATAATAGCAGGTGTGCTAATAATTTCTTGAAGTTCTGGGTAACATTTCAGCTTTGATTACTTCAATTGCTCCTCTCGCAGTCTATATCTTGCATCAATATTGATATTCAAATAGCACTGCACAACATCCTTTAATTATTTAACATATACTCTGGACATTAACTTCTAATTTGTTCACTTATTTTTCCTCACTGCTTATAACTAGTACTCAAATTAAATTATCGTAGTGAGCTCTACAAAATCAGTGTTTACAACCTTAACCTAGAATCTATAGAAAATTTAGTTGTTTGTGCGCAAGACCGAATTAACTACTGTAATGTGCGCATGCGTCATATTAATTTTGATAATTTTTAAATATTTCTGCAATATGTTTTTGTGATTTCAAACAAATTAAAACACCGTCAATAGTTAGCGACTTATATTGCATTAATATTAATGCTGGTTTTATCAACAGGGTAAATTATTATCCAGATTCTCTGAATTTACTTCTTTCCATTAATAAGAACATAAAATTAAAAGACGTCAGATAACTTCTGCGAATCAAACGAAGGCAAAATCGAAAAAAACAAATCCGATACTAATTAAACAATTTCATTATTATCGGAGTATTTCTGGTGATAATCTTGTTTGAATAAAGTCAATCACCTCAATATATTATTACTTTCAACTCGAAAACAATTTCATCATTAGTTTGCACTGCGAGATCAATCGGTTCTCTTCTTAACGCGCACTTATCGCCGCTGTTTATTAATTGTATTAATAAAACGAGAACAATTATAATGAAATATTTAATTTTTAGTGCGTAGCTGCATACAAAAGAGAAACTCCACCTATGCGCATGTCGGTTTGAGCGAGACAGCTCGACAATGGCCGCCATTATCATCATCACAATATTTTTTGTTTGTTGTTTGCGCATCGTCCGTCATATCATCATTGCAGTCTCGCTTCATATTGCATTCGCATTTATGGTATTTATAAGTGTTTACATATTTGCATGCGCTTTCAGTGCTGATTTCTCTGTGCGTGAGGGAGGCTGTGTATGTATGGTTGCGTTTGCGCCACGCAAACGCAAAGACGCTAAACAAACAAATACATCCATAATAAAAATCAATTTGCACGAGCGTGCATGTGTGCAAGCAATTAAAAATTGCACAAGCACCCTTCTTTTGCAATACAAGTACTAACCTAACCTAACAATAAAATGCTTGCGTACGCGGTTGCGTTGACGTTTCCCTACTACAATGGTTTATAGTTTGTTTAAACGACGCCATTGTATAATGTTAGTAGTGAAGATGTTTATTAATCAATATTTTAATATTGGTGAACAATTAGGTATGTTGTAAGATCAGCAAATTTCATTTTCCATCTCTTTGACATTCATAGCTTTAAAGGACAATTTTGACGTTTATCGAAATGTCATTCTCAAATAACTACCGATTTTAGGATTTTAGGAAAAAATTAGATCAAGTCATTTCTTCTGTATGCAATTACACTTTGTAACCTCTAGGTTCTTCAGAAATATTAGTTCTGTTTGAGATGTTAGGTTAGGTTATGTATAGTTCGGTTACAATGCATTTATAATGGGTTCGTTTCTTACTGAATTCACTGTCATTTTCTGTCGTCTATTCAGAATTCTGAATAAGGGTAGATTTCCTGATAGATGTGTACCTTAAAATTCTGAAATGAAAGCTGTCTTACCAAACTATTTGTGGAACATTTTTGGGTTCTGCCTGTTCGTTTTGACATTGATCTAACTATATTTACACTTAATACTTAATATTTGCTGGTTAGACCACAAGTAATTTTTCAATCCTACAGCTGAATTACTCAGCAGAATTCTATAATTTAGATATCAAGCACATCTTTTAAATCTTAGTTTCTGTGACTTCTCTATAATCTTCAAAAATCAATTTCTCTATTTACCATTTTCTGGTTACTAACAGTTTAGTAAATCAAAATCCCAGATAAATCATGGATGTCTGGTAATTTGGAAATTTCTGATAATGCGCGAAACGACGCAGAAAACAAATCATGAATTACCTCCTTGGTAAACAACTGACAACGAACAAGGTTATTTAACTACGCGGAACCATTTTGGTACTGGTAGTCTGATGCTGATGTCGGAATTGGCGTTTTGTATTATTGGTGTTGGTGTTGGTGATGATGATGATGATGATGATGAAGCTGAATTAGTGCTTATGCGATGTGCGCTAGGCTTGGTATTCATTAGCGTTTCGGTGCGAAACAATGCGATGGTCAGTAACCCAATGTCTGAGTACGTGAATGAACTTGGATCGATATGTCTGGGACATATTTAATTTTCTGCCGTTTGGCTCTTCGGTTGCTCTCTCTGTTCGCGCCGTCGTCCGCCCGAAAACGAGCAAGGTTGCTGCCGTGAACTTGAAAGTTCAAAACACTCTGGTTGAAAATCGAAGTGTAGGAGGAGGAGGAGTAAAAGGAGAAGAAAAAAGCCTTCATTTAAGGATTTAGTTGGAATTTTATCAAACAATTCAGTTCTAGAATTTGTAGATCAAAATTTGATGTCATTTACTTCATTTTTAGTTGTTTTGAAAGCTTAGTTTTTAAGGATTATAGTGGTATTAATGGTAGATGGCGCTATTCAAATTCAAATATGACCGTTAGGGATGTGAAAAAACTACACCCCTTGGTTTCAAATTTATTCATTAGATGGCATTTGAATCGATGAAATATGCGAATCATCGGAATAGACAATAAATGAATTGCGTATTGCAAGACACAGAAACATGCACATAATTGTTACACGAACGCGTAGTGAACGCAAAAAGTAGAGAAAAATAAACGCAGTTGCAATTTAATAATGCGCGGAGCCAAAACAACAAGTTGTTTTCGTTTGCGAGTATATTTTCCATTGAAAAATGTTTATCACTCGAATGGGGCGACCAACGGGGGACGCTGTTTACACGCCGCGCCAACAAACACACATCATGGTAATCATCATCCTTCGCGTTCGACGGATGCATCCTTTCTGCCTGTTGTTTCCCACGGCAGGATTCCGCGAACGTGGCGAATCCTTCTCGACGCCGCCTCCGTCGTCGGCGAAATGTGACGGCGTGCACGTACCGAGAATTAGGAATGAAAAGCGAATTGCGCGCCTCCACCGACAACGGCCGCCGCCGCCGCCGTCGTGGTCGTCGTCGACGTGCAGATTACGTAACGTCGACGAAGGTGACTCACTGAGGGTGTTGTCCTCGTCGCCCCCACTGCGGGATGGCACGTCCGACGGTGACGACGTCGGCGCGCTCGCCGGCCCCCACTCGCGCGCCGCCGGCGTTCGCGCGACGTTTTACTACAAAACTCCGCCGTGGTGCACGGCGTCCAGCCAGTGGCTTAATTCGCATCGAACGCGCACGAGCACCTGGTGCAAAAATAAGTGCGCTCTCCAGTGCGAAACAGTCGCCAGTCACGTTGCGAACGCGAGTCTAGAAAGCGCCCACCACGCGCAAACTTGAATCGAACATTGTTGTGCTAAGTCGCTTGTTGCGCGCCAGTTAACCTAGTGCTCTACTTCGAGGAGTTACCCAGCAAGTGCGCCCGAACTCTCCAGGTGCACCACCCCAACAGCAACAGCATCTTTAGCGTCGTCAGTACATCAGGACCTGTTGGTAGGTGTCGCAGAAGTTTAGCGTTTTCTTACCGGTTCTGGAACATGTTGTCCGTTGGCAGCGGCGTAAAGTGACGCCCGAACAGTTATTTTGGAGAGATTCGCGAATTAAAGAGCTGGCCAAATCGGAGCAGAAATATTTCGAGTGCGACAAGTCCATGCCCCGCGCCGGTTACGGTCGCGTGCCTCGAAGTGACAGATACGGTCTAATAACATCGTAATACGCATCGCGCACGTTGCCGAACAGCGCCCGTTGTGTCTTGTGTGTGTGTTACAGTTACTCAGCTACCGTTCAAATGCGACCAGAAATCGCACTAGTCTTGATCTACATGTTTAGCCATTGTTCGCTTGTCAGGTGTTTTGTGGGCCAAACACTCAATTTGCTACTCATAGTTAAATGACGCACAAAAATTACTAAATATTGTTCATATTGTCTGGTACACTTTGAGGCTTCAAACTTGATTTGGTCAACAATAACATAGTTTCAGCATGATTTTTAAGTACAACTTCCATTGTTAATCAATATATGAAAAAATCAATTTTAAGTACTCAAAAACTTATCAACTAATTTTTGGCGGGAATTACAACCCAAAATGTACCCCAAACGGTATCACATACTCAGCACATTCGTAATGACACGATAATGTGAAATGCTGTGCGTGATTGATAAGCGAATAAAACCCATAAATCTTCTACCTGTCAATCAGCAGCTGCACCACAAGCATATTTGAGGTTAGAAATCCTATTAGGAGTATTGCATTCACCAATGCTGCAGTGACAAGGAGGGTGTCTGAACCAGTTGTACTAACCTCTTCAAACGAGAAATCAACGCATGATGGCAGCCGTAATTGCTTTGTTGCACACGAATGTGCGCGCGCACACCCCTGATAAAAGCACCAGCTTTCAGATAATGGTGATAGTGCTCGATGACGCAATATCGGATAAGTTGTTAATTAATTTCTGGCAGCGCAGCGCAGCAATGAATAGCGTTCATCAGCATCGAAATGCTGATGATGATGATGATGTTGGTAGCAAATTATGCAGTTTAGTGAGTCATAATTGAATGATAATGCACATCCATCCGAATGCGCTTCGTTAATACCAGCCACTCGATAGAAATTTGAGGTATTCACCTCGGCCGACGACGTCAGCCATCTTGATCCAAACGGCGGAAAACAATGGACGAGCGCGCATTGTTTACATCGAATGCAACGCCACGGCGAAAAATGCGGCGGCGATCGATTAGTTTAACAGAGCGATATTGGATCCAATCATCGCGCTTTTGCAATAGAGTTATGTAATGGTATTTTATAAGATAAGCCGCACGATTGTGGGGCATTCTTTTGCTGCTCGCTGCTGGTGAGTTCCACTAGCCTAGTTCCGTGCGAGACGCCATTAAGTACTGCGTGCCTCGATTGCCACTCGCCATTGCAGTCAGCAGTGGAAGAGAAGAAAAGAAGACGCACGGTGGCACACAAATCTATTGAAAAATGCGGTTAGGCAATATAACCTACAAAATTCTCCAGTGTCATCATTCATTATGACTTACACAACGTGCTTCATAGCTTAACCTACAAAATTTCAAAGTGCCATGAGTCTAACGTTGAAGTAATTAAGAGTTGATTCAATGTAATCATTTGGATCATACAATTTTTGCATGATTCATTCAACTAGGAAATTCCTCTTAGTCGTGCGATTCGTTGTCATCTTCACTTCCAAGCATTCATTACCTTTCCGTTGAACGCATGCCACTCTAAATTTGATATTTCATCCAATGACCTAACCAGAAAAACAACAACTCTAGTAATTCTATAAATAAACGTATTGAGGAAAAACGCAAGTCATTGCGACCCGTTGTATTTCATACACAACACTGACTTCAATTAATGTAATGATTACGCGTTATTTCGCGGGCATTAGACATTAGGAATCAATGCCATATTGCATTATTGCTGTAATAATTCATTAATTTTATTAACGATATCAACGATTAAATGACAACATGGTCGACCTTAGACGCATATATGCATATAGATATATGTATGTATAATGTGTTGCATACCTCAAGACGATGATTAAATCAATGCAATTCGAATTGTTGTGTGAAGCAATCGAACGAGTAATAAAGGTAACCTTTTAATTTTATGCCTCTCTGTTTGATTTGAACTCAATACACACTGCATATAATAATAATAACAGCGGACTAGACTCTCTGGGTCTGAACTTAAGTCATGTCGTGTGGCGCGCGCGCTCCTCCAAATAATCACTCTTGCGGAACATTAGTGCAACACACCGGCCGAGCCATTGCGTAATTATTATTTGCCGAGGTGAAATAAAATTGTGCTATGACTGCACTTGGTTTACTTACTTAGAAAATGTGGTGCTTAAGCCGTTCGTTCGCTGCTGGTTATCAACATCAACATTGAATGTGACTGCGGAATGATGCAAGCAATCTGAACACATCTATTTCGCAAATGTGGAGCAAACGTGTAGGAGGTGCTGCGCTATGCCTAACGATTTTTCATTTTTCATCAACTTCAATGCATATCCATGTGGCAATCGGAGATGTAATTAACGTGCATTATGGTCTAATAATCGCGCATGCAAATCCAATTGGCCAACAATACACGGCGGCGCAAGCATTAGCCTCGGAGACGAGTTTATTTCGAGAATTCCAACGAATCAAATCATTTGTTTTTCGTGGTAGCGAATCAATGGGCGCACGCGCACTGATGATGATGACTAATTGCACAAACGTGTGTCTCACAGTGCGCACGATGTGGATTTTATAATATTTAAACGACTGAATATGAAAATTGTGGTCCGTCCAACGCAAGTCGGTTGTAACTGGAGCGTATTATCTAATGTACATTGTGTGCCATGTCAAATTCCCAGAAGTCCTCAAGGCGCATTGATAACAATGATCTGAAACATTTTAACATTTAAAGAAGCGATCTTGAAGTTCATACTTACACTTATTATTTGATGATGCTATTGATTACGTTTGTAAGTGCGAGTAGGTGTGCAATTCCAATGAATTTGAGGTTATATTTAGCCCGCGATGCTTTCACCAGCTTCCAATTTCGTCTCAACAACTGTTTGGCATAAAAGTGCATCTACGTTTCGGAACTTTCGCTACTTTGGATCAACAAAAAACCCATTCGTTAGCCATTTTTTGCTTTTAATTTAATGTTTGCGTACGAATCTGCTCCAACGCTGAGAAGCCAAACACATTGACTATTATTATCGGCAATGATAATTAGTTTGTAAACGACGTAGTAGCAACAAACTCGCGTGTTTAATCACTCTATGCGCGTTTTTCGTTTTCGGCGACGTAGTAGCACACAATTCGATGAATTGTGACAGTATGTTTGCTGGCTTGCGCCACATTATTTTCCCGTTGCGTCATCCGGGCAACAAAAATCCACGTCACATTTTGTTGTGTTGCACTGTGTCGATGCCAACCCCTCGTGGACGACTCATTTCACACTACGTGGAACTCGTTGGAGGAAAAATACGTGGCACATTTTCGGGAAAATTCTCAAAGCAACCAATTAATAAATCACTGCGCTATATATTTGTATCAAGTGACGCGCAAAACGCATCACCATGGTGATCTGGCTGGCGGTGCAATTACAGCAATCTGTAATCCCGACTTCAGCGTAAATGCAGCAATCTGTAATGCCTACTTCTAACGAAATGTGTGTACACGTGAAGTTAGCTCACGTTGACGGCGGACACAACGGGCTCACGTTGCGAGCGTGATCGTGACCGCACATTGCATTCAACAATATGCCAATTGTTCAATTGGTAGCGCGATTATGAGGCATTGATTTCATAATAGAAGTAATGGAAAATCAATTATTCCCTTTCGAGTTACAAACGAGACACGCATAGTACCACGCTCGTATAATTGGTTGCCTACCATGAGCGACGCATACAATCCGTGACCTTGCACAACGATAAATTGTTGGTTACGTTTGAAAATGTTAATGTTGGTGCATTAACGTGTCGCTGGGGCATCGCTGGTTCGGTATGTTAGCATGTTAGTAGGGTATTCGCGGATCCTGCGGCAGAAAACATGCAAACAACCATGCAGAGCCGCAGGTGAATCAAGACAACGCGACGACCTTGATGCTTGGGCGTCTCTTCGCCTTGCTTTATTTATACGCATGCAGCGCATGCATGTGTGCGCAAAGTACTTAACAATTTGCAGGCGCAATGCAGTTAAGGCACATTGGCGATGGCTGGTTGCGTCCTTTTCGTTTTGTTGTGTCGTCTGGGGCGCGCAAAAAACCTGTCTGAAGCCGTGCGCGCGCGCGCACTATCAGCTCTTGGAGGTTAAAATTGTTGACTGGTTGATTTTGAACGAATTGATGGGTCTAATGTTGGATTTCTTTGTTGTTACAGATGTGCTCAAACAGCGTATAATGGTTGCCGAATTAGTAGGCCGCGGTCAAAGTGGATCTCCAGTAAACGGCGAAATACCACACTTGAATTCGAACATGCCAGCGAGCCACGGTCGCGAAATGTACGCGTCGACGTCAACGTCGCCAAACCCGGAGCAGTACGGTGCAGGATACATGAGTCCGCACTCCAAGTCTTCGCCGAAGGACATGCTCCCACAGCGCAAGCAGCGCGAATTCACCCCGGATAACAAGAAGGACGAAAGCTATTGGGATCGTCGACGACGCAACAACGAGGCGGCGAAACGGTCACGGGAAAAGCGCCGCCTCAATGACATGGTTCTCGAGCAGCGCGTCGTCGAACTAAGTCGGGAGAACGCAATGCTGAAGGCGCAGTTGGAAACCATTCGTGAAGAGTTCGGCATTTCCGGCGAACAGGTCGGAGTGTCCATGGAGAAGGTCCTTGCGGCCGCCAACGACATGCCACTACCAAAACGCCAGAAGCTGAGCAGCCACAATCACATGTTCAGCAACCCCAGCCCGATACCCACGTCTGTGATCCACCAGCCGGTGGCGATGGGCTCTCCATCACCACAGCCCATCCAGCCGCACCATCCACCCACCAGCTTACACCCGCCTGTATCCCACCACGAGCCACCCTACAGAGATCACATCGACTTCGCCCCGTACTCCTCCTTCAGCCCGTACCACTCATCCCAGATGCACCACCATCATCACTACGACGCTGGCAGCAACAACGCCCTCAACCTCTCCGCAAGGTCGCGCTCGCGTGGACGTCAATCACCTCCGTACGATGTCTCCAGCAATTCGGGTGATGAGGCCGCTCCACTTGCACTAACCACCTCCGAGCCGAACAACAGCCTGCCGTTGAAGCTCCGACATAAGCAGCAACACCTCGGCGAGAAAGACGCCGCCAACACGCTGCTCTCGCTGCAGAACATCAAGCAGGAGCCGGAGCCGCGCTCCAGCCCGCCGTGGGACACGGAGGGCTCCAGCGACGAGCGCGACTCTGGCATCTCCATCGGCACGGATTGGACGGCGGCGAACGCCGCACAGACCCTCCAGAATCTCCAGAAACAGACGACGCCGCCGACCACCGCCACCGGCAGCCCCGACGAGCGCAGCACTCTCATGCGCTGCGAACTCGCGCGGCTCACCAACGAGGTGGCCTATCTGCGATCCATGATACCGCCACCTCCGTAGGAGCCCTCAACCCTTTTTGCAATGTTGTGTTGCAACTATGGCCTAATAAAGCCAACAACGCCGCGTGCTGATGGGCAGGCATGCAGTGCTGTTTTGTGATTTTGCGCCTATTAATATTACATATATGCATATATATATACATACTATACATACATATAGTTTATACACGTTAGAGTATATGATACATGCTAGGGCAGAAGTGAGGCAGAAGATGGATAAATATGATGGTTATCTCAAAACATAGACATATCATTATTCCGCTCTTTGTACCGTTGCGTAGTCATTGTGGATCTAAACCGAACGAACGGAGCTATTTATTATTTAGTCTAGGTATTTATTATTGCGTTAGTTGCAAGCGAGGGAGCTCTTCCAATAAGTTTGTGTCCTTGAAAAGTGACGTTCCTGTCAGGCGTGTGAGATTCGAAACAAGGGCTGGCAAATACCGATTAACAATGGGATAATTTTTAGCACCAACAATAATTACTCTTACACCTAACTATAAAGCAAACGTACATATTTTAATAGATATGCTTCAATCTATCGATCATGTTGATGCGATGAGTTTTTTGCCAATGTATTCCTATATACCTACTATAGAAACGTAGCGATATTTTATGTATTGTTTACTCTTCATGTTAGTCATTCAAAAATGTATACCTGCGCATGCGTTGTTGTGTAATAATCAACAATTTGCAACAACCGATCGGACCGAATGCATGTATCAGCTCGTATTTGTGAATCATTCTCTTATTTACACTAGCAACAAATTCGAAATTGTTTATCATATCGTCTCAATGTGACTGTCTATTGCTATATTACACAATTGATATCGTTCATCCCCCATCATGAGCAACATCATTCAATTTCGCTAGGAATTAATCGTACCTATTTATTATTTAGCTGGAAAATGTGTGATTTTTTATTGATTAAACAAACTATTTATCCTAAGAGTATGCGTTTACTTGTGTATAAACAACTCAACACGTTGCAACTTTCTACGTTATCTCATTAAATATAAATAATACGAAAGTAAAAGTTTATCAGATATTTTATCTCTTATCGAATGTCCACTTCGTATGATAAGGCTCATGTGTGTGCTGGACAATACCTCACTGTATGCTATGAAGCTATATGATAACAAACTCTTCTCCAATACTTGAAATAGTTTTATACGTAGATGAAGAAATATATGAATTTATATTACCAGTAAACTATGGTAGATTGTTATAATTGTATATTGAATGTAAATGATTTATTTTTACATAACGCCGAACCACATACACATGTATGCTGTACATGAATGACCAACCTGTAATTAGTATATAGAGGAGGTAAGGAATAGTTGTATTGATTGAGAGATCAAATCGATAATATGATTCTGATAGATCAAATGTGTATCCTCATCGGTGTCCAGCACAAGAACTATTGATACGATACGATATATAGAATACAAGTGAAAATATATCAATCATATTTTCGTATTACCGTTAACTGTATCCTAACTATTAATATTGTATTGAATAAATAAATATTTGCATCGTTTTTCAAAAAAAGGTACCGTTTCATTAACTAATCGTCATCAATATTCCCGTTAGACTCCTAAAATTTTGGTGAGATTCGTATAGCTCACGATTTTCAAGAAAGATCCAATGTGAAGAACTCATTATTGTTTACAACTTTTTAATGTTTTTCAAATTGAATTATATTCAAATTATTCAGTTCTCCTATTGGTTTTAATCAAAGCCATTTAATGTACTGACGTATTGCAGTTGATTTAGTTAATAATCCTATTAATTACTTAAGAGTGATACGAAAAACAATAAGACAATAGGATATTTAATACTGTATCCTAGTCTTGAAAAATGAGTCAGCTGAAAAAAGTGAAGCTCCTTCAAATCCGGTTGCTTAGCAACTGTTTACATCTTCCACCATATTGGATTTTAGATGCCCTCTATCACTTTGTATATCATTTTGTTTGTATAATAACGACCAAATTGAATATTGTCATCCATATTAAATTTGAATAAAAATACACGTCGTACATGTATCAATGTATTTGTTTTATGTGAATAAGTAACTAAACTACATTAGAATTATCTAGCATATAACATCATGTACAATGTGGACATTTAGAACTATTTTCAAAGAAGCATGATAACTTATTCATTCACAGTTTGATGATAACTTATTTTTGCATCTCCTTACAAAGTGAATGGTGATCGCATTTCCTCCTAAAAACGAATAAATTATCTGTGATCTATTGCAACATTAGACGTGTACACACGGTACGGAATCACATCTACACACGCTTCGTATGTATTTTAACCGTTTCGACCATGACCATGCACAACGATCGCGACCGACGTGTTCATTCGCGTTTGGTTCGCCTCATGTGTATTTATTAACCGTGTGTATGTGGATGATGTTCGGTTATTTGTTGCGCAATATGTTCAAACGTCTGATCAGCGTTCTCTATTTAGCGAACATATATCGCAAACAAATTCAATATATGGATATTAACCATAAGCGACCGAAAATATTTTAGCATAATTATTCATGGAAATATTTATCACCATAAATTGGAAGATCATGTGTCATCAAAACGGTAAACTTCTAGAACTAGTTTGAAATTAATTCTAGTATTTCGTAACAAATTATATGAATTCGCCAATTATCAATACAAAATTGTAATTTTGAAAAATTTGCTTAGTTAGAACATGAGGCGCCCTCTCATAATAGCGAGATGAATTACCATTTCTTCTGGCTTAATCTAGCTATTCAATTACAGCAGCCTATTTTCTTGCTTTGATTGTATTATGATGTATTGACATTATATTTTAATTAACAAAAACTGCTTTGAGTTATAAATTAATTTCAATTAAATTTCAAGGTATAAATTGTTTTAACCTTTACATTACAGGTTTCACCATGTGTTAATATGTCAAGTCGTGCTCTCTTTTGTCAGCGTACTGAACTTTTTAATGTTGCTGACGAGGAGGGAGTAATGATATTACTCCCTCCACAGTTGCAGATATCAAAAATAACGTCAAACCGATGGAATGTGGGTTTTATGAGTTTAATAATAATTTAATTTCATTGAACCTTCTAAAAGAAGCTTAAAATGGTTTGTCCAAAATTCTAAATGCTTGATTGGTTATCAAAATCAACTTTTATTACCACCGAAAATATAATTTATTCGAACATGATTCATTGAAATGGTAAAATGACAAGAATATAAGTAAAGATTGAACTCAACAGTGGAAACGCCAAACTGTAGTTGATATTAAAAAATCCACCAGCGGAAAATTTCGGCATCAAAAGTTGAGATAAATTTGCATATTTTTCCAGATTTTTCTTCAAATGTACATGAGAAGTTCCCAACTGATCGATGAGTTTGTAACATTTCCTAGGAACCTTTTGTGCTTCGAGAACTACCCGAGAACATGAAGATAACATCCTATGTGCCATCCACTGAAACATACACCTCAGCTAAAACATGCGGATATTTTATAACATTATCATAACATACGAAATAGAACACAATTAGACCAATGCGTGTGACATAAACATTCATATTTGTAGGCGTACGATATTCCGGTATGACAATCGGATCAATCCGTCGAACATACATGAGAGCCATGTTTACCACTGCTAAAATATTAATCACGAAGTTCGTCCAATACGCAATATGCACCATCCCAAATATCTTATTATACAAGTCGACCGATTGCTTGATCCTTATGTAACCCATTGTTATCATTGCTATGGTTACCTTTTCTTTTGGCTTGTTGTTCGAACCGAAGCTTCTTGCATATGGTTTAATTATGGGAATATCTGCATAAACGCATTGCTCCAAATGCAGATTAAAGTCGCGCATTCTCGAGTAAATCAGGTCGGGATAGTAGATCATTAAACACATGACATGAAAAGCGTGAAAATTCTGCAGGTCGCGGGAAGCAACGTAGCGATACACGGACCATGTCAAAATCTTATACCACACGACGTCAACGTACATGAAGAATAACAAGGCAAATCCATACAGGCAGAAAAACTTCCAGAGTGATCTATTTGATCGTTGGGATGTTGAAAACATTTCCAAAGATTTCAGAATGGTTAACATTTCGTGCCATTCGTTGCCATTCAACAAGTTGATGAAAATTATACCCGTCATACTGACCGAGAAAGATGCCATATTTGCAACGTTGTAGATAGCCAGCCAAGATTTGTTGTATAAATTCCTATACAGATAATGTGCATACATACTGAAGCTAAGCATTAATACCAACGAAATTAACCATGTGGTTCCAATTATATAGTTTGCTGTTGCTTTTTGTGGACGACTTTTGTTGATTAGGTTTGGTTTTGGTGTATGAAGAAGTCCAGCAGCATATGCTGCATAATGCAGATATGTAAAAAATTTTACATCCAACATTTTTGCTTTCTATATTATCTTCAATTGTATCTAAAAAAAGGTTTTGGTACTATAACTCATTGATGTATTTGTTCTGCACGGGATATTCGACTATTTTGAATCCGGAATTCTACAATTGCGTGTTTTACCGATATTTTATTAATGCCATAAATTTTTAATTATATTGGGCATAGTATTAATGAATTGTTAATAAGAGAAATTAACAAATGGTAGTATTAGAATAAAGTGACCACATTATCTTGTTTGAAAATCTCTCTAAAAAAAGTATATTTAAAGTACATATGTTTGAAACCCATTGATTCTATCCATAAAAGGAAATAAAAAATGAAGATATGTACATGTCCAACAAAAGTAATTATATTTTTATGTAATTATAAGTTGTTTTGTATATATTTTGTTATGTGTTTGTATCTAAGAATAAATTATGCAACGAGAGAATTAAGTGATGTGTTGTTCCCGAAACTGTATTGGTGTATTGATGCTGCCTAAGGACAAAACAATCCAGAATGTTTTATTTCCGGAAATTTCAGAATGGTTAATATCTCGTGCCATTTGCTGACATGCAGCTCACATTGTTAATTCTGTAATATTACAAATAATTTACTAATACCATGCATATTACAGTTATCATGAATATGGTGTTAGTGAATTGTTAATGACATAGAATAAATATACTAATCCATGGATTGCAACTATGTAGAAATATTTTTGTTATAAGTTTTTCAATACAATTTGGAACCTGATGCAATCTATCATAGTACAATTAAAATCCTAAAACCAAGTTTAAGCAACAATGCAAATCAACGATTAATAACTAATTACATTATTGCATTTTTGTAATTTTCAATAGTTTCAAATTGGTATGAAAATATTTATATTTATAAATATAGATCTAAATGTTTATACGTGTGGCTATCATGAATATTATCAAGATGGTTTGAATGGTATATATGTGAACAATTATTAAATATTTGAGGATTTATTTAACACCTGAAGAATCAAAATGAAACAGATCAAGGAGGACCAACCTTCTGAAACTTTCGTATGGTACAAAATCTTAGGATCTGTTCCTCTTATTACTTTTATCGTTGTTTACTTAAATTTTTGAATTTCTGCAACTTCAAGAATTTCTAATAGAATGAAATGCATTGCTAGCCTTTTGAAATGTAGTGTTGCTTAATGGAACATTCAACATACATATAAATAGATTATTGTTGTGCAATAATTGCAAGCCAACAAATTGCAAAAAATCACAATAATTATTCTACGCAAAATTATATACACAACTTTGTTAGTGTCCTGTATTTTACCAAGAATTTACATTCATGTTTGAAGCTAGCGTAACAATATTGATTGGAAAGTTAGCGAATTAATTAATAATGGTAGGAATCTACCATCTTCCTTCGTACAGTCAAGTTAACCTATGGGTGGTATTATTATATCATTATGAAGATCATTGAACATTAGACTCATTATATTATTTAATAAGATGGTTATCTCGATTGATAATTATTAGTTGTTGTTTATGGATGTCTTTTGTTGATTAGGTTTGATTTTTGTGTATGAAGAAGTCCAGCAACATATGCTGCATAATGTATGATATAGTCGTCTCCAGATAATCAAATACAACTCTCATAAAACAATAAAAATTGTACACTTGTACCCATCTTTATTTCTCTTAACAATCGAAAAAAGTGCTTGCGACATGTGCTTGCAGTGCGAGGGTGGACCACCAAAATCTGCATTCATATAATGCAAAAAATATGTTTGGGTAATACAACTAAGAAGGCGCGGGCAAGAAAATTTTAGGCAGTCGTTGTCGGTCGCTGCATCTGTGTTTAATACTTGAATTCATAGAAATAGTTGTCTGATGAAAGCCAGACTTACAATTATACAAACAGAAACCCGAGAGTTAGAATAAGACATACTCAGTTTTATGAGAGTTTAACTTTTTTAACTGAACAAGACTTTATGTAAAGAATTTTATATCCAACATTTTCGGTTTCAAAATTATCTTTGTAACTGAAGAGAAAGACTTTTAGACAGGATATTTGAATATATTGAAAGCAGAATTCTTTAATTGCGTGTTTCGCCGCTAAATTTCCGACGCCATAAATATTAATAAATTTGAATACAACTTATGTTTTTTTTCTAGATAAATGTTTGTTTTTTATATTCGATTTTGTGGCCAATAAGGAATTTGTACCGGAAAAACTGTACTCTATACCTGACAGTTTTTCCAGACAAATTCCTATGCATCAAAATTTCTTGAAAAAACATAATTTTATTCAATCATTTGATTCATTGAAATGGTAAAATGACAAGTATATAAGTGAAAATCGAACTCAATAGAGGAAAAGCCAAACTGTAGTTGATTTCGAAGCATCCAGCGGCGGAAAATGATGGCATCAAAACATGAGCCATCGTTGCATACCTCTCCAAATCTTTCTTCAGAAATACCCGAGGCATGTCCACCTGATTGATGAGTTTGTAACATTTTCTGGGAGTCTCTGCAGCCTCTTGAACTACTCTAGAGCA
>JARJDZ010001517.1:0-22679 GCA_030264555.1 Aleochara sp. GC000083
GTGTTGTGCCAAAGATGTTTCAAATGAGAGAAAGTTAAGTAGATTGAAATATGGTATAATGCATGAATATCGTTGATCGAATGAGACAACCAGTTTACCCCCTGGTTTGTTCACTTGTTCAATCTTCGATATTTTTAAATATTTAAAATGCCTCTCATAGGGCGTCCCCAACTTCGTTATTTCAACTTTTGCCACCAGGGGGCGCCTTTTTTGCAAATTTTCACCAAATTTGTTCTATTGCGTATTGTAAAAATATTTAACATTCAATTTGAATTACTTTTATTATATGCTTGTGTATTAAATGAATTGTGAATGTATATGTAAGTAATTTTCGGATAATTGATAGTTGTAAATTTTCATTGTTCAAATATAAAAGATTGCTTTGTGTTGTTTTCTTTCCCCTTTGTTCCACATTTGATATTTTGTAATTATTGTTATTCTGGTAATAAAACAAGTTGTTTCTGTTGTTTTCTTTCCCCCTATTGTCTTACATTTCAGAATTAAGTGTTGTGCCAAAAGTTGTTTCCAGTGGAAAAAAGTTAAGTATAATGAAATAGTTTTAGTTATTAAATCGTTGATTGAATAAGACAACCAGTGTACCCCCTGGTTTGTTTACTTGTTCAATCTTCGATATTTTTGGATATTAAAAATGCTCCTTATTAGGCGTCCCGTACTTCGTTTATTCAACTTTTGCCACCAGAGAGCGCTTCCAAAGTATTCTTGCAAGAGTTAATAAAATTGCTAATATTTATTAAAAAATAAGGATAAATCTTAAGCTTGAATTACTTTCCAAATAGGAAGCGACATAATGTACAGGAACTGATTCGAAATTTAAAAAAATCAAAGTATCTAAGGAAGATTGAAATTACAAGCTTTAAAAATGAAACTGAATTAACAAATAAATCAATCATCAAAGAATACTGTCAATTATTGAGAATGTTTACAGTTTATTTCTTTAATTTGCTATTTATATTTTCAACTAATTCATACAAGGCTCGCCATCTATTGATTTTGGAGTAATTGTTACTAAACTTGAATCTGACTCTCTTTTCTCTTTGTTAGATTGTACTTTTATTTATATGTATGTAAACATCACTGTTAACTTTTATTCAAAACAAATGTAATCACATCAAAAGCAAAAAGACCAAGTTGGTCGATAGCTACTCGATAAATAAATAATAATATTATAATACACAACTAAAATACATAATTTTCAAACTGATGCCATACATTTTAAAAACGAATTCACTTAAAAATCAAGTAATGAAATTAAACTCTTAATTCATCACATATTTTATTCTAAATAAATTGGAGACAAATGAATTATCCATAACAATAAAAAGATCTGGAAGTATTTCAAATTAAACTAAAAGCAAAATATATTTCCCCCTCATTTAATGTGACGATCCGAGCTGATGAAAAAAGTTATTGCACATTAACTTTATGTACCCTCAACGAGGGACAAAGTCAGCGAGCATATCTGCAATCATAATTAAACAAATTAACAAAATCGCACCACATTGGTCGGTGGTTGATGGGCAGATGGGTGAAGAAGCAAAAATGAAATTAAACGTTGATGAACCAACCAGATGATATGGGTACTGACTGAAAGGCTGGCGACGAAGTTCTATACCCATGGCGATATTTTTTCTACTTTATTATTAATATTGTTAGGGTCGAGCGGGCGCGACCTCCATAACTCGCTAATGTCCCATTGGAGATGGAACAGATCATATTTGCCAAGTTCTAATTTAATCTTTTTATTTACTCGCTGGTTGGAATCGACAGGGGGCTTGTATTTCATTAAAACTTCAAGCATCCCACAGAAACGCATTATTGGTACGACCTTATTTCACAAGACTTTGAATGCGTTCGTTTTTGTTTTCGAGTGCATTCAGACGTTACAATTGCATTTCGACGAACGGATGCAACAATGGCACGCGATGCGGAAGGCTGCTTATTAAAGAATCGAGGAATCTGGAGGAATTTTTATTGCATGTTCTTGGAAACTGTTTGCAACCTCGTTCCCGATATTACGTTTGCGATTACCTTAAGACGTCCTGCTATTTCAATTGAATCAGGAGTGTGTTCGGAGGGGCGGCTGCCTCTCTGGAGGTCGAGCTGGGGGTTTTATCAGTTGCGAATACTTCTTACTGCCTCGATGAACACGTCGTCGATGCCGACGAGCTTCTCCACCGAGCATTCGACCAGTGCGAAGGCGTTCAGTGCGAACTTCATGTCGATTCCTTCCTCCAATGTCACACAGTTGACATGCTTCTTAATCGAACGCATTTCCGTGTCAGTTGCTGAAAGCACGGGGAAATTTGTTACTTTTTTTGGGTCGTCTTTTATGGAATGAACGACGGTCAAATTGAAATAGAGTGATGCTTCCTAATTGCGGATGGAAATTGATGGAGGTTTTTTTTGCTTGAAAAGTTATGACATGTTATTAATCATTGAGAGATGGAGAATGCAAAGTTTTATTTGAAATATCTATTGACTCTCTAATGGTTGTTGGATAATGATAAAGGATTAAATTTTACAGTAACTTATAAGTATTCTAAAGTCATCAATTTTCAGAAAATGCCAGGAAATTAAAAAAAATCCCATTCATTTACAAAAGTAAAAGTTTCTCTTAAAATTATGAAGGCCTCTAAATTTTGGTTTTAATTAAAAGATCCTAATAATAGGCAAAACTAAATGGAGATATTTTGCAAAATTTCACTTGTTTTTTGTAATTCATCGGTGAAATATTTCATTCTTAAGAAGTACCAAAAAGTTAATGGTAGATTTTTTGAATATTTTGATATAAATCATTAAAAATGCAGTTTTGTTTAGTTTTCATTTTTAGGAATACTGTTAACAAAAAGAAGTTTTAAGCTAATGTAGCGAAAGTTTGTTAATATTAATATTAACTTTGTTAATATTACAAATAGAGCTTCTTAAAACTCCTGACAAAAATTAGCAAATACTTTTTGAAAGTTTTTATCAATTAATGTAATTGTGTTTAGATTACATTTTTAGGTGCTCTATTTCCTAAGTTTTCTATTATCAAAAGCATCAAGAAAGTATAAGATATCTTGACTAAAAATTTGGCAAATTCATTTGCCAATAATACAAAAAGTGAAATTAAAATTATATAGATGCTGTCAAAGGATTTCTCTAAATGAAAGGTTTTTAATTGAGAATAAATATAAAGCAAGATTTTTAGAATGTTATAATTTGTTGATAAGAAATCAAAATTTGTAATTATTATAAACTTTTTCAAAGATCTATCTGCAAAAATATTGATAACCAAAAAGAATCTCAACAAGGAATAACTTAACTATTAAATCTGCAATTGATTTGTCGATATCCCCAAAAAATAATGCTTAAAAATGCGTCATCCAGACTTTATTTTAAAATGATATGATATTTTTTCTTAATCATCCTGTGCAGTTTTTACTACCTTGAACCTTTGAAAAACTGCCAAATTCTAATTTGCAAGAATGATTAACAACTTGCAATCCTCTTAATCTACGTTTACCCAATATGAAACTAACTGGGAACAAGCAATCTAAAACTAACCTAGAAATAGGACGAATGGGACAAACAGGACTCGAAGTATTTTGTTTGCACGAGGCGAACTCACCCACTAAGACGATTGGCACATTCGGATTTATTTTACGTACTTCGACGCACCATTTTTCAATCATCCGTTTGAACGTCCGCCGATTCGCAATCGAATAGCACAGGAGGACGACATCGGCCTGGAATCGAATGAATTGGCGATTAATTAAAATTCCGCCGAGGCTCCTCGCAATCGATCGCGAACATTGATCACCAGCACCGATCGTAAATTACTTAATCTCTTCGCGTACCAGCCGACGATTTACTTTGCTTCGCAGGACGATTCTCGAACCTGGGAGCGGCGACATTTTTTTCCGAACATAGTCCCATCCACGGATAGGGAATAGGGTAAATTATGGTATTAATAAATTTGCAATCCGCGTGGGGATTACGTCGTACTTGTTGTACTTGTAACGGGACGCAATTTAATTATTAACGAATGCGTGCCCCGTTCTTTTTTTGGAGTTGTTTGAGTGCGTATTTCGGTGAAATATAAATGCTCGGGGGGCGGTTTTTGGGTGAAGGATGTATTAATATTCAATTACTTTTTCGTACTGGCTATAGCGTAGAATTGCGTAGTCTTCGTCGTATTCGCAATCGATAAATGTTACAGAATATGGAACGTAGTCGACGATGATTTCGCGTACTTTCGTTTCTATCCTGAAATCAATTACAACAGATTAATATTTTATAGGGGTTTCATTTCGTTTGGGATTATCCGACATTCGAGTCAGTAAATGTCTTCAGTTGGAGCTAATTGAACTAAATAAACATTGATTACAATTTAATAAGGGTAATTAATATGAAGGACGAAAAAATGATTTCAATTACTTTCTATCATCCTTAATATTTCCAATGTTCAGGATAATAAAGTTCTGTTTCTGAACTTATTTGAAATGCTTATAAAGGCCAAATATTTTTTTTTACTTTTTAGAGTTTCTTGGACAAAATATCTTAATAATTTTCAAAATTTAATTTTTACTAACCTGCTTGGCATCGAATATTTATAAAATTCCTTATTCACTGTATATTTCATCAAAAGTTCGGTTTTGTTGCTATCAGCATCACCAACAGCTACAATCGTAATCTCCGGAAGATTCCAGAACATTTTTAAGGCTTGATTTCTACAATAGTTTACGACACTTTCCAGAAAATTTAAGAGAGTTTATTAATATTATTTCTAGGTAATTGAAACTACACCATTTGATTTAATATCTCGTTATGAACTGACATTACTGGAGTTCGTTTAAAAACTTATAATAATGAGGTTCAACATTTCTTATCGTTTATCGTTATATACACATCCTATTTGTCATAAAATTCAATAGTTGTTAGTAACAACAAATAACCAGAATTTTCTCAGTTCCAAATACGTCATAAGGAGATAAGATAAATTTTTAGTTTTCTTTAAGAAATTTTAGAAAGTGATTGTATTTAACTAATTATTAGATTGAGTCTTAGTAACTTCTATTTCTTTCTTTGGTCATTTTTCAAAATTAGGTATTTTTCACGAAGAACTCAAAAAATTAATTCTGGTCTCCGAGCTAAACCAGAACAGAAGTTATAGCAATTTGAAGTTTTTTTAGCAAAAAAGTCTTTGCAAATTTTTAAAGTTAATAATAAAAAGTTCTGTATATTGCTTGTGTGATATTAATTTTACAAGAAGCATGAAGGCATTTTCCTAATGCATTTACAAAATTTGCCACCGTCATTGGAAGCTGGAAGCTTTGCAATTAATTGATGCGCACGCCGGATGCAACACCGCTCACCGGAAACACTAGCGCATATTAAATTTCAATCAAACTTCAAAACCACCCAGCCGCCCCCTTTCGTGCACACAATACTCTTCGGATTCGATGAAAACATCGATTCCTGGCTGCGATAATAATAGAATGAAAATTATATGTTGGCATTTGCGGGAATCTAATTTGCACCGCCATCGCACAATGCATCGCATCTATTTTCGATGACGGTGTGCGCGATTGGACTAATTGTAATTAGCTTATAACGACGAAAATATCAATTGGTGCTCTTCGTCTATTTTCGGGCATGCGAAAATTGCGTTAACTTGAGTGACTATTTTTGCGCGCTCGCCTTCAATTCACTTAGCGCGCTCTCGTGCTGAGACAATTCACTCGACTGGACGTAAATTTCTCTTCAATTAACACTTTTCGCTCAGATCGAATTATTGCTCGCATTGTGGCGCATTGCACTTATCGGAACGGCGAAGAATACGATCCGATGGAAGTCGTCTAGACGGGCCACCATTCCAGATCATATTTACAAACGCACTCTCTTAAGTAAATATATCAACATCTTTTGCTCGTTGGGAATTCTGGAAAATGCCAAATAGTCGAGTTTTTTGGGGAATAGGGGAGAAAAGCGAAGTTATGATCACAAAAGATGTGAGCTTGCAAGAAATGCAAAACTGGGTAGAAGTGTGTAAATATTTACCGGAAATAAATATTCAATAACGTTGCTATCAATCAAGATTGAGAGTGTATAAGAAGGATGCTTTGTTGAAGGTGAAATTTAACATTAAACATTTATTGGAATCCTCCTTCTTCGATTTTCTGTCAGGTAGCAAGGATTCAAATCAGGATTGTGATGTCATATTAAAACTTGAAACATTTAAAATTTAAGAAGACTATAATTTTAAACATATAAATGTAACATTAATTTCTGTACATTTTAAGTGGTTTCATAGAAAATTGCACAATTCACACAACAGTTTTAAATTATTATTTAGTTAAATATAAAATATCAAAAATGTGTTTGAAATTTCTCAATTTTAGAAATTGAATTGTCATTTTATCATCTAAAAAACTTTCAAATTAATTTTGAGACTTCCAGGATTTTCTTCCACAGTTAAGATTTATCGAATCAAAAATTGAACAAATTTACAAATGAAACCTTAAAATTTATTGAAATCACTTCATTTGTATTTTCCATCATTTTCAAATCCAAGGATTCAAATCATAATTGTCATGTCATTCAAAATCCTTGAAAATTGACATCTCAAAACTTTTCATCCTGGTTAATTTCCCCTCCAATTCGTCCTGTCACAAGAATCCTCTTTGGTAACAAATTCATAAAACAAACGATATCTTTGTCTTGTAATTACATTTTAAATGTCTCCATTAAACTTCCCTCGTTGCATTCTTATTCTTGTATCAGTAGCATCTCACATTTCTCAATGCACTTCCATTTTCGCAACTTTATACGTTTTCCATTACAGCTAAATGTAGCTGGTCGAATGTTTTCGCATCTTTGTTCTAGTTTATTTTATTTACTTTGCAAAAAAACACGCAACTGAATATAAAGTCAAGTCAAGATTCGAGACAATGCCGGATGGATTTTGCATTGTATGGTTAGACCATGGACCAAAGTTAACAAGTAAATGATTGTTTGAATGCGTCTGCAATGTTGATCGACGAATAAAAAACTTTGATGGACTTGCAAGTTGCCAGACGACTACTGAACAAACAATCTGAACTCTATCCTTCGACTCGATAGAAGAGTGCTTAATTACTTTTCCAGAGTCTTGATATTGTTGATTTGCAAGAAGGGGAACGCGCATGATGTGCAAATGTCATCTGCAGACTTCCATTAAGTGTGCACGCGTCCTGAAGTTGCAAGGATAAACATAAGAAACAGACTGCATCTTATGCGTAATTGTGAATAATCGTTTCTATTGTTATTTGTGTTCTGAATAGACATTTTCATGTTGTGTAGAAAGATGGGGAGCAATTTGGTTATTACAAATTGTTTTGACTGATTTTCTTGTGTTTCGATTAAAAGTTTTGTAATTTCATTGTTCAGTGATAATGAAATTCGCATTTGTAGCTAAGAAAATGTTAAACTTATCAACTCATTAATTGCAAGACTACGAAAACAAAAATGAAGTTTTTGAAGTTTAAATTTTAAATTCCATTATTATTTTTGATATGACTTATAAATTAATTAATGAACTCCTTGAAAATATTGAATTTTTTTTGTTTTTCTCTTTATGATATTCTAATACTGAATACTGAATCAATCAAGTTAAAATTTTAGAATTATATTATCAATAAAATGATCTTAAATATATTCTATTACCTGTTCGGATGATCCTTCAGGAACCATAATATTTCATCCTTGAAACTCTGAAATAACCAGGATATTAAAGGACACAATTAACTAAAGTCAATATTATTTATCATTTAGTTTATTTGGAATACATATACACATATACATATTGTATTTATGTAGATATAGATAGGTTCTTATAATAGAAATTCAATGTCAAATACTGCATTCATTTGGCGAATGGCCATCCTAATTATTTTTGGTAACTATCCTCAAAATCACCCTTCAATTTACCCACAAATATTCCCTTTACCTTTTTGGACCATTATTAGTACCCTTATTCGTAAAATAATATTTATTAAACATTTCTTGTATATATAACTGTTTATATATATTTCTGTTATGCATTTCACTATTTATTTAGTTGGTATATACACATCCAAAACAGCCACATATTTAGCTTAATATTGTTAGCCATTTGATAGCCTAGCAACATTTAATATATCATATGTTAAAGTCACCTAACAATATACGTTTATGGTAATTTTCAGCCAAAACGAAGCAGTAGAAATAATGTTTTGGGGCTCATTTAATTTCCACTCTTCGTTTTGTCTTCACGTGTTTAAACTTGTTATAATATTTCGTATGTCCATCTTAACATTTATTCTCTTAAATATTTCGTTTGCATATATGGTAGATAAATTTACAAATATCTATTATCTACGTTCCTATCTAGTTGGATGTATAAAATGAATAAAAATTACCTTAAAAATGCAAGCAATTTAAAACGTGATTAACGTAAATGTTTAAAACAAAGTACGAAATAAATGAGTTGCATGATGAATGTTTTAATTAAAAATAAATTTCGTTTATAGGGAAATTATTGATGAAATTCTATCACATTGATTTTGACGTTATTTACAATAAATTTACTTGTCAAAAACATTTGCACATATTTAAATAGTTTCTCATATAGTTAGTTCATTACTAATCTAACATTTTCCAGTAATTGTTATCTGTAATTTTAAGTATACCTCACCTTTGTTTGACATCTCAATGCAATTGCTCGAATTCATTGACTCACAAATGGAAAATCTGCTCTTAAATGTCTAAACGTACCCAATACTATCATTAATCATAATTTTTGGCTAAATATTCATGAGGTAACACATTATTATATTATAAGCGTATTTATTTAAAAATATAATACGATTTGTAATACTATTGACTTGTTTTTACAACACTTCATTGTTTCTTTCATCCTCAAATAATTCGTTAATTTTTCAATTCGTATAAATATTAGCTCAGTCGAAAGATTCGTTCAGTATCAACATTTCATTTCACTTTTTTTGCGCACACGTTATGAAACAATGATCGACCAATACTAATGGTCTTATTAGTCGGTTCGCTCCAAACGTAATTCTGGAAATCGTGCAAAATGCACGACCTGTTTAAATCGTTGCTACAATTGGTTACGTTAGATTATGGAGAGCAAGCGGATAGCTGAAACGAAAACATTATTACGCTAACAATGCTAACAACTTTTATCCCCAGCCCTAATCCAATTACGAACGCGCGGAAAAATTACAGAGGAAACTAGACTGAATTGGCATATTTCCGTCCACTTGCTTGCACTTTTTAATTAAATTGCATCTCTTTGCTATCTCTATCGACTTTCTGGCACTAAACAAACTACGTGGAAGATTTGCATATCTCTAGTTCATATTAATTATTATACAAATTTGTTTGGGGAGCACAGCGGATGACGATTTCACAGGAAGTTCCTTCTGGGTTGACAATCTGTAACAGAAAGATGCAAAATTAATCATCTGAAAATTGAGAACATTGGATTGACATGTTTTCAAATTATAAGAATACTCAAAAATGAATCATATGCTAATCTTTTGTCCATTATAAAATGGAGATGAAAATTAAGTTCGCAAAAAAATTAATCAGTCAAAGTTGCAAAAATCTTATCTATTAAACTATTGGAACTATTTGTAAAATTGATGAAAATTGCAAAAAATATGAATATCTACAGTTATCATCAAGTAATCAAACTTTTAAATAGATAAACCTGAAAATTTTTAAGTTTAATTTTCAAATTTTTGCCTTTTTAACGCCCTATTGCTTCCAAATGGTTCTACCAATTAGAACCAAAATTTGCTCTTTTCAAGAACACTAAAAATTCAGCTTAAATAAAAAAATCTAAAAAGCTGACTTCAATTGTTCCTGGAAAAAATCAAATTTGCACTACTGGATCAATTTAAATGATTGAAACAATATTTTTCATATCCCACAGGAAAATGAGATTGGCTCCAATTGTTAGTCTCAACGTGATTTGGAAATTCCAGAATTGCATATCCATCAATAACAGAAGAAAGTAATGCAAATTGATAAATCAAAAACTTAAAATTATATATAAGAAAATTTCAAAAGATGATCCCCATGATAAATTGTTTATGTCAAACACAGATTTTCGCGATATAACTACATGAGTTGCTAATATTCTCCTGAATGATCGGATCGATTAGTGTTTGGGTGTTGGAACGAGGGTTCCAAGAGTATGATGGTTCAGGCTCTTATTCAGTTATCCCGTTTGTGGAAGCCCTAGTGCATTTGATAATTCAGTTTGCTGAAGATCACCGCACAAGCGAACCTGCGGGAAGAACCCGTGGGAGTGCCCACAAGCAACCCATCAATGATGATAAATGTTCACCGGTAATTGACCCTCGATATCAATCTTTCGATCGATGATTTATACCTTCAGGAAACGTCTACTTAACTTACTGAATAATTTTATCTAAAGTGGATCAAAGTGTAAGTAGTGGAAAATAATTTTGCAACAAAGTTTTTAAATTATATATTAGCAATATTTTAGATATAAATAATTTAGAAAGTGACTTCAACAACTTGTGAGTAATTTTGTAACTTTTGGGTTTATTTAAGAAATTTCCCCTCAACAAAATTCCAACTGAAATAATAGTTCCAAAGTTTAAACTGCCCCAAGTCACTCTGAAAGTTATTTCCTCATTTTTCAACTCCAGTCAGAAATAAAATTTCGATAAGCTCGAAACACTTGTTGCTCAACTTGTGGAAGTTGTTCCAAAACACACTCCCCATCATCAAATTTTCATCCCTTCATCCGTTCACCTGACATTTACACTTCGCGAATGTGTGCCAATTTGGAATGACTACAGGGGCTGGGAAAATATTTGCTCCTGATGAAATTGCCGCGTAATTAAGTCTGCACGTGCAGTTAATTCATCTCGGATTGCATCCATGTTGCAGCATTTATGCTGGTGACTTGCGGTCGTACCCTTGCGAAGATGGGTTCGCAATGCTGCATAATTGTTGCAATTAGTTAAGTCAAAGTGAATTGTGCCCGGCCCAGCGTTGCTATTAAGTAAACGTCAATGCGATGCAATTTGCCTCCAATGTCGAAGACGTAAACACGAGTCAACAGTTGCGTGTTTGTGCAAAACGTTTATTTGTTGTGTCCATCATGAATGCGTCAGTAATTTGCGCACTGGGAGTTTGTCCTGTATGCTCCTGGTTGTATTATCAGCATTTAGCTTTTGTTAATGTGCATTGTAAATTATTGTTGGGTGCACATGTTGATAAGGGGTAATTTGATGATATTAGTTTAAGTTTACTGATGTCTCGAGAATATTCTTCAAATTGATGGGGCTGTTAGCGAGTCTCAAGTGGACAAATCTTGGAAGGATAATTTTATTGACCTTGGAAGTCGTTTTAAGAAGACTCATGGAATGGAAGAATTTAATTTCGTATTTGTGATTGAGGACTTCATAAAAAATTTAAACGAAAATGTTTAATAGAAAGAAAAAAGATGAAAATTTAGTAATCAAAATATGAATAGGTTTTAGCAAAAACAATTTTGTTTATAAAGAAGATAGACAAATTTAGAATTTTTAATAAAATTTGCGTAATTTTAATTATCTAATAAATTTTTAGCAAGTTTTAAATGTCAATTAAAAATTATTAAGGAAAGTTTCAAGAGAAATTATTGCTACCTTCTATTTGAATGTGAAAATTTATCTTATGAAAATTTAATAGATAAAAATAGTACTACTTTTATAGAAGAGAAAATTCTTAATATAAAAGCAAATTTTGCAATATTTTAAAGATTTAGTATAAGTCAAAAGTGTAAATATACAAAGTGCAAGTTTGAAGTGTGCATCAAAAACTTTTTTGTAATTTACCAGCTTCTTTTAATAAACATCTAAATGAAAATTTTACTATTTAAGTAAAGTTTCATGAGGTAATAGACCATCTTAATGATAACAAAAATCTTGAAGTAAAGTTTATCAAGTTATCACTAGATTAAAACTTGCAAACTTTTTCTTGGAAACTTGCTTCCTGCAAAACCTTCTTGAAAAGTAACTACACCCTCGTTTGACAGGCCGAAGAACAAAAAGGTGTGCCCTCCATTAAGACTTGCAGGCAAATATTGAATTTCCCTTGCGGAAAACTGGGCGGAAGGTCAATTGATGCTACACATCATTCATCCATTAGAAATTCGCCGGACAAACTTCCATTCTATTTGTACGCCATTCCTCAATTCGTTACGCGCGCAGTATTTGTCTTCGTCGAGTGGGACGCGAACATTTGCATCAAGGAGTTCAAGGCGACGGGAACAATCGAAAAGAAACAGGACGAAGAAAAAGACCGACCGTCGAAGATTTCCCCTGCTGCCATGATCGACACGTCACCACCATCACCACCGAATTGGGGGACATTTCTTCCTGGCTGTTTATTCATCTCCTTACACCAGAAATGACTAAGGGTCCTTTGTTGATTCGCCATAATGGCGATTGTCCTCGTGGCATTCCGAAGGAGTCGCCGAAGAAGGCGGAGGATTACAACTGGTAGGACGAGATCGGGCGGCATTAATCGTGTTTGTCGTCCTGTTTGCTGTATCCCGTTGTTGCATGGCGCGTTCGATCGTAATAACTTAATGGAACTCTCATTACGCGTCCTTCCATCCTCCACTTCCGCCCCCGCTCCCGGAATTGTCACAGCGTATGTCCGGGAATTAACTTGCAACAACACGATACACACTTTTTGTGCTTCCCCTATTTCTGTGCAATTGGATTTGTTAGCAGGACCAACAAACAAAAAAGAATCTGCATATATAAAATCTTGCATATATTGATTTTTTAAATTGCAAAATTTAGCTCTTAGAAACATCTCCATGGATGATTTGAAATTTACATCTAGAGATTAGTGATATCATCCAATTAATTGAAGCATTAATTGTAACATTTGCATTTGTAACATCGGTTTTATCTGCCGACTGGCTCGAACTTCCGGTTGTAATGTGACATACGGATTCGGGAATATCATGGAGCATCATAATTTGCATTGCAATTAATGGTGACTATCATAGCTGGACGCGGCTGGCGTTGTGCAGCTGAGCGTTAATCTTAATTAATTAATTAATTGTTATAAACTAACTCTATTTGGCTGCCGAATGAATGCACGAGTTCGGCCATACGTTTTGAATGCGTTAAAGGTCATCCGATGTGCATAACGAACTAACCGTTCGAAACTACTCCGAGTTTATTATGCCATCAATTCCAATCCTAACGAATATTTTAACATGAGTGGAGAGATTCAGTAGGGCACTTCATTATTAATTAGGAAACTTGTCCGGACAACATTCACAAATACACCCACACACATTTCAAAAATAAAATGCCCGCAGGATTTTTTGTACTGTTTTGCGTTGTAAAAATTGCACTCAAAATTTGATAGTTCTACGAGTTTTATTATCCGCTAAATATAAAACTTTTATGATTATACTCACATGATTTATTATACTGTTTGAAAGTTAAATGTCATTTAATCCATCAAAAATATGTGGGATATCAAATTGCTGCCCAAAAAGTCAATAGTTTTAAAATTTATATTTTCTACTTTTTCAATGTTATAATAAAATTTGGATATTTGATTCCTGGAAATATTAATTCAACGTCAATTCATAAAACTAAGAGAATGTCGTTTCAATCATTCAAATCGGTCCAGTAGTTTCGGAGATATGAAGTAGCGATACATAAGAAATTGCCGCCCCCGGAAGCTTTATAACGCCCCCACCTCAAGCCACCTCCAGTCATATCACGGGTATACTACTAATGTTATTAGCAAAACCTGAAAAATTGTTTTTTGAAAAAATGATTTTCAACTATAAATTTTCTATAAATTATCTGCCGCCCCCCTAGTATGCTAGAGCTAAACCACCCCTCAAATATTTTTCATCTTGCCTTACTTAATGTGTATACAAAATTGAATCAACATTGATTAGAAATTTCAATAAAATTTTAACGATTTTTTACTTTGAGTTCCTAGTAAAGTGCCGCCCCCAACCACTTAAAAGAACCTCCACCCACAATATATAAAGCAACATAATAATATAAGCTTATATTCCAAATTTGGTTGAAATCGGCCGAGCCGTTTTCGAGAAAACCCAAAAAAAGTAATTGTTATAATATATAAACATTAATAATTTATGAACAAATTGATTTTCATTATTGTAAATCTCTAAATATGTGCATAAACATATAATAAACAAATCCTGAAAATTTGGTGGTAATCGGATTGTTCGTTTCGGAGATATTAACGAAAATGTGAGAAGAGACAAGCTCGTTTCGAAAAATTTCGATTTTTTCGTGCCGCTTAAGGTGGTTGCTAAGGAAGACCAAAGTAGAGTGTTTTAACCTTAGCAACGGCAATGTAAATCAAATGAGAGCCGCCATCATGGATTTTCGAGGGCATGTTTCCGAGTTTAAGTTATTTGGTTAAAGTTTTGCCAATGTAAATTCCCATAAGAGATTGTTTTCATTCTAACTCAAAAACTACTGGACCGATTTTGATGATCAAAAAAGCATTTTAAAGGGCATGATTTAAGCTTTCGCCTCACGGAATTCGATTTTTCAAAAAACGCCGTAATTATTAATCAATCAATTAATAAAATTTTAAGGCGAAATTTCACATGATTTGTTACACTAAATTACTTATAACTTCCAAACTAATAAAGATATCGGCTTGATTTTTTTACGGTTTGAAAGATAAGGAATTATACTTTATATTTCTTGAATTTCAGTTTAATTGGAATAATTTAAATTACATATTCAATTCTGCAAATATTTGTTTATTATAAATTTCACACAAATGGTAATAAATCAAAAACGAAAAAATAATTTTCTAGTGAAATTAGATTGGATTATCTCATGAAGTCAAGTAAATTATGCAATTCACTTAAAATGGCACATAATTTAGCATATGTAGTAGGTACATTAACTTGAACTTTCTGGAAGATTCCACAAGTGCAAGAAAACTTTCCACAACAAAATTGTAGGGGTTTGCGAGCATTAGAAACAGGCAAATAAAGACAAAAAATAATTGCAATTGCAAATCCTGCTCATACTCGTAAATTGCAAAATGCAGAGAAGCTTTTATTCTTTTCGGAATTGCTTATGAGTGTCGCCCCTGAGAGATAACTCACTCGTTTGGCATGTTTATAACGCGAATTTATCCCTCGGCAATTTGCACTGAAATATTATGTCTGCTCCTTTCTTCGTGGCTTGAGGTCGAAGAATCCTGCGAGTAGTTTTCAGCTAACAAGTTGCAATGGATAGTTTAAGATCAAGTGCAAGTACCCATAACTTACAGATTTTCATCTGACAATGCGAATATTCAAATCTGAGGTCTATAAAGATTACATAAATTTTATAGACTGTCTACATATTTTAAGGATTTATTATCCTAATTTCTCAAGATTTTGAAAGTTGTTTTTCGAGATTGACAATTTATATATTATTTTTGGAATTTAGATGTAACCCATGAATGTTAATCGAACCATAACTCTTCCAAAAACAAGGCAAACTTAATGCATATTCCACATGAATAAATTCTAATTAGTTTACACACCGAATCCAAAAAAGGCGTTCACGCCCGCACGTTCGCCAAATAAAATAAAACCAAGTTAAATACCCCAAATATGACATTAAAACGACTCCATTGCGGAATAATAATGACTGCTGCAACATTTATGAACATGCCCGAATCAAATGCAAACGAGGAGCTTGCAGGAAATTCAAACTCATGCAGAATGCACCGAAAAGCAGGATGCAACCGTGCCAAATTATGTACATGTCGTGCGAAATGCTGACCCTTGAAACCGCACCGAAAATACATTTCGAAACCGTGTTTGGAGAAGATGCCGAGGGTGGAAATACACAATACAACCTCACACAATTTACAATGCGGGAAGCTTATGGGTTTTCAAGCTACAATCTGTAACCTTGTTCGTTTTGCATTCGGCGTTCGAGAGCCGCACGTGGGAGTGAATTTGCGAGGATTCTCGAATTAAAATCCTTAAAATGGCGTGCATATTTGTTCAGGCGTGCCCAAATTCGCCCGCGAAGGGATTCGGATGTATTTAGCAGATGTGCCCCATAATTTAAATTATATTTTGGCTGGTTGTTTAGAGAGGCGACAGTTCAGTAGGCGGAAAATGTAAAAAATTGGATTTTAATTAAGATTTTATGCTTGGAAGCATCCGAATGCGTCCATTGCGCCGAAAATTTATGTCCCCCCTTATTACCATTCCGGAAAAACAACCAATTTAATTAATTAACGCCCTTCGTTCCATTTCTGTATTGTAGTGAATATTCTCAGTTCAAATTTCCATGTAATTGGAACGTCACGAATGTTCATTTGCAAATGTGTCTCGTATGAGGCAAGAAAGGAATAATACATATTATTGAAATTGCATGCGAACGTCTAACAAGGAATTTGATGTCGCATCAAGTAATTGAAAATGTTTGCGTCAAATAAGGAGTCTGGAAGCAATAAGGAAATGATGGAGAGGTTTTTCCCTAGTTCTGAAGTGAAGTGGTGCGAAATCATTAGTGCAGGTACTCATAGTTTATGATGATTTATAGGAAGCCATTCTTCCTGGAACGGGATGGGACGCAATTGAAGGATCTTATTCCTTCCGCCTTTTCCAGCGATGGAGGGAAAATGGAAATCAGGTCGTCGCTCGTATAACGAATTAAATCTCGCGAAGTCGAAGTCGCGTGCGCCAACGATGCAATATGGAAAATTATGTATATGAGAGCAACAAAGCAGAGAGGATTTTATTTTACTGCCGCTTTTATGGCATGCATTGACTGCGCTTCTGGCAATGTCGAGTTTCGCACTAACAATAAGTGCGAAATGAATTCGAGTGGCAACGTGTAATAAATTCCAGAATTTCATATCAACGCGTTTTCAATTACTTTTCTTCAATGCTAGACACATTAATGATCATTACAAGTCAGGTTTTATCATTTTAAACTATGAGTTGTAATATTGATAGTAAATAGAGCTAAATTTCATTGAAAACTTCAAAAAGGATGAATAAAATTCAAAGTTGATTAATTTCGCGAAAACAGACGAGAAATTCAAATTAGAAATTACTACGATAATTTCACTTTAATGATAGCAATTTCGGATTTTTTGAAGTCCAAATATCAAAATTTGCATTTAAATTTCATCAAAATTTACCAGGATTTATATCCTATTTTTATTTCCTGCAATATCGGTAAAAACATATCTGCATTAATTAGTTTTTTTCCGGATTGACTGACACCCAAAAACAAATGTGTACATAAACATTGCCTTCATAAAATCGCCCATCCTGACATATTGGAAAACCCCGAAATTGGCGATGGGCAAATTCATAAAAGTGCAAACAATACACGCGTGCAAAAAAATCGCATAAAACTTTGATGTCATTTCGATGTACTCACAGTTACATTTATGCATTTTTCGCATTTACCCCTCGAAGCGTTCAACGTGCAGGATATAAAAAAGAATTGACCTCCTTAAACATTTGATGTTTATCGCTATTTTTTGCCAGGTAGAACTTTTCGTGCCAACTTCATATGACACTCTTCGATTTGTCGTAACTTGGAGTACATCCTCAACAGCCGTTTGCACTTTGCGCAATAATAACACGCGAATATTTTCCAAAGCAAATCGTAAACGAAACGAGGCGTTTTATTGCGTCTGCCCTGGATCGAATGATAGAGAAAATCAAATTCAGAAATCATCCATTCCACCAGGAAAAAAGTGTAAAAGTGTGCAGACTGAAGAAGTAGATTCCATCCTTAGTTAATACTTATTGCATTCTGGGTTCGATCACTGCGGAATCATCGTAAAACTAGTGGCAGGATAAAATTATCCTTGCTGGCTGAATTTCAGACGTGATGATAACTTTTCATGTCTGCACATTGACACTCACATGTGAAATCATTTCGGTGTTAGTTGTAATAATCCAGGTCGCGTTTTAGTGCATTTTTTCACGTAATTCATTCCCGAAATTGATTGCGTTGTAAACTTTTATACGTGTAATGAAACAGCAAGCTTGCAAAAAGGATTCATTCGCCGTTTAAAATGTACTTCTTTCACGAAAATTTCTTTAGAATTACATTTCACGCGTAATTACTATTCGTTTTAAATTAAATGATGTCATGCAATATGTGTCCTTGAAGGACTCGAGACTGGAATGGGGTAATTAATGGTCTGGAGGATTCAATAGGCCTTTGCAAAGTTTGACCACGTAATTAATTTTCGCAACCATAAAACTTTCTTTCGTTCTGCTGCTGCATTTGAGCATTTGATTCATTATCCTTTTTTCTAGCTGAGATTGATTCATAACTCTACGAGATGAGATCAGGGTTTCAAGGATAAAGGACCAATAATATTTGGGCAATCATCATTGGGGACCAATAAAATCATAAATTGGAACATAAAGTCAAATATTTCAACTTGAAATCGAGGGATATCTTTAAAGGATATCTAAATCGACATTTAAGATATGTTTATGAAGGATATTACATGGATATATTTTTATGTTGCAGATACAATAAATTGATACCAATAAATTATTGTAAGTATTTTTCCAATTTTTTGTTGATCCCATCAATTTTAAAGCCACTCGATCGTTCTTCGAACATTTTTCCATCATTAAGTATATTTTTTCCCATCGTGGATGCTTCTTGTTGTCACAAGCATCTAGCAATCAATAATCGAACTTTATGCTGCTTGGGTGAAAGAAACCAAACGACTTCCTTCCTGCAAGTGCCCGATTACAACCTGCTCGTCATCCCGAGCGGTAATCCAGCGATCTCCCGAAATTGCGTCCAGGATGGCCGCATTAGGAAGTATGAATGGCGGAGGTCTCCAGGATGCGGGCTTTTATGCACGCTTCTTGCCAGGCTTCAAAATGCAATTTGTGAAGTTGGGCCAAACTTGGCGAGTTATAAGTTAAACGCTCTCCATTCGCCAAAAACTCCTGCAACAGTTCGAATGCACTCCAACTTGCATACTTATTGATTGTCAATTTATCCCCAAAAAAATCCGGGTTAAATGAAGGAAACATCGAGTTTCATGCGACATTACCCAAATGGAATCTGCCAATAATTTCTCCAATTTACTTCAAAATTTTCTCCGCAGATAAATGACTGCAGAAAATGGCAGGAAGTGCGTCATTTGTTGATGCACTTCCGAACGGATGTGGACGATCCAGGACAAAAATAAGGATAAATAAGCTATAAATCACTGGCGAAATCCCTCCGAGCGTCCCAGTCGGTCTTTATTATTATTGGTTATTTATTACCGTATTTAATTAATGGCGGATGATAGATTGGTTCCTCCGAGAGGCAGAGGACGACAAATTTGTCCTTGCGGAAATCCTCGTTCGTCGAACGCATAAAATGCTTGAAACAAAAGCCGCATATTCGATCGTAATTTTTATTTTTATAGCGCGCGAATGAATGCATCACGATATGACCTATTAAAACGAAACCAGTCCATATTTTTTGCATATGAGTCAAATGGGGATGCAACAATGCAATTTGAGCGCAAATTGTTGTCATCGTTGTCAAGCTTGCACAAAGTTGGCAGCGCTTCAAAAGTTTATTTCGTTAGCACGCACAAAGCTCGCAAATTTATGAATGCTTCTTGCAAACAATGCGTGACAATATGTCGGATGTAATCGAAGCGGATGTTGGGGATGTTTCATCTCAAAAGAGAGAACGAACTGAAGAACTCGTAATTAGTGCTTGCTCGAGTTTGTTCAAGTTGCATTCTGCAACCAGATGCGATGTGACATACAAACGAAAATGTACGCGTGCACTCAAACCTTCCCATGTTCTTCGTCTCATGGGATAATTTCAAATATCTCGGTGGATAATGTCAACTTGGTTAAAAGTCATTAAAATTCATATAAGTTATGCATGTCGTGTTAGACGCATAAGTTTCGAACTTGATAAATGCGGAAGGATACAAAGGAAATGCATCTATTTGTGATGGTACTTGGTTGTTGTGGTTGTTGTGCCTTTGCTTGGGTCAACCAAGAGCGGAAAAGTTGGTAATTTTATCCCAATTTGGCTTTCCGGGAAGTTTGACATCAAACTGATGTAAAGTTTGAGAAGTGGATTTTGTACTGCTTTAGAGATTTGTTTAAATTTGCCAGGATTTGATTCTTAAAAGGGATTTTCTAAAATTTTGAACTAGACTAGAATTTTAGATTTCATACTTAACTAACAATTTATTGCTAGCAGGATCAACTTTATAAAATGAGTGCAATTTAATCTGAATCATTTTAAAAAACTTCTTGGTATTTTAAGATCAGCCAAAATATTATTTTGTTATTTTCTAAACTCTCATTCAATAAATTTGAACTAAATCAAGTAAAATCATCATAAAATACTCGCAAACTCCAAGCTGAAAAGATTTCTCAACTCGTTTATCCGTTATGATTTAATTTGCAGTTTCCAGAAACTTGCTTCATAAATTACCAAAGAAATGTTTCCCAGCAAGTCGAAAAATATGATTGTTTTCAGCGGAAATTATGTGAAACTAATGTAGGTATATGTATACCTTTATAAAATTATAGCTCAACCGGATATCCTGGAACGGAGAAATGGCGAACGGAAAACAAACCCAAATAAACAAAAATTACATTACAGAAATGGCCTGGAAAAGATCCTATTGAATTATCTACGATCGGTATTAAGACAAACGAATTGTACAAGTCCATTCGCATCGTGCCTAAGATATAAATTTCATACAAATGTACAAGACCCAGGATATCACATCCTGCGAATTAGGAATCCTCATGGGCATCTAGCAAAAGATGGTTACTTCTGGTTCATGGAAGCTTCTCTGTCTTTTCGCATCATACCATTGATTTATACACGCTGACATTAAAAGCTTTTAGAGCGTTCGTTCGCTTCATCCTTGTCAAATTTATTTATTGAGACCGCAAGCAAACATCGACATCGCAAATAATCGTTCATTCATCATGTGCGAAATAAGAGGGGACTTTTATTTATGTTGATAGTTAAAGAAACTTTGGGGGTTGCTTTATCTGCTTGGTTTGTTCTGGGTACACATTTTCTTTTGGATGTTAACTCATCATTACATTTCAAAGAGAAAATCATAATTTTGCAAAAAGTCATGAGTACTATTATATGGGAATTTCAAAAGTATTAAAAGAATACTGATGTAGAAATAATGATGCTTTTAAAGAATCACATTACTTTAGATCAGTGGTTCCCTAACTTTTGGGCCTACCGCCCCCCTCTCTAGAAAATATATTACTCAGCGCCCCCTGATTTTTTTAACTCAATAGCAACTGACCAGAAAATTTTCATTTCTTTAATGTTTATACAGTCCTCTTATAGCCATCACCGCCCCCCGGGATCGTTCCAGCGCCCACCAGGGGGCGGTAGCGCCCACTTTGGGAATCACTGCTTTAGATGGAAAACTGTCAACACATTTTCCAAAAGTGATTGTTAATGTAGGGAAAATTCAAATTTCCTGCAATAATTATCTATTTGTTAATGGAAGAATTGTAATGAATGAAATAGCACCAGTTTAGTTTTCAATAAATTTTCAAAATAAAATTTAAAATTTCCATATTTTATAAAAAAATCAATGCCTTCATTGAGAAATGTAGAAATATGAATTTATAGAATTTTCCATTGAGCTTTTTAATCATAAAATGCAAATGCCATCACGGATTTTCATGATTCTTGAGGTATATTGAAGATATCTTACTATAATTTATTATCCCCTGATTAATTTTTCAAAAATAAAAACTTTTCTAATTTTCCAAGTGGAAAAATGAAAATTTTTGCAAAATTGTTGATATCTTGAGAACGCCTTCACCGATTGACACCAATAAAACTACCCCATCAATTAAATGATTCCCTCTATTCGATAGAATAAAAATTTCGTCCAGAATTAATGGAAAACGGGATGTTTTCCACGTTTCACCGCGCCGCAGTGGGTGACGTCAACTCTTGCACCTGAGTTGATAACTGATAAGCGCGTCACACTTAAGTATATTCGCTTCGTGCTGAGTCAACAATGGTCAGTAGTGCTCAGAAAGTCGATCGGCCAGCATGTAGAGTTGCGTGCAGTTTTCGGATGTGTGAAAGTGGAGTTTTGTGCAAAATGACAACTCCAATCCGATGAAATCCATGCCAAGATGCAACGCAATGTAAGTACCAACTTAAAATCTAATTAATAAGTGCGTTTATCTGTCCGTTATATTAATATCGTGTGGTGTGTGCGTAGTGAGGAGGAAATTTTCGCATGCAAATTGCATGAAGCTAAGGAATTAGCGTTGACATGGTTGCGGTCATTTTTGAGGCATGTGTGCTAAACTTCCTTTTGGAAATTTCGCGTTCGATTCGTGCGTTTTGTCTGTCAAGTTGTAACGTGCATGTGTGAAAGCTTCAGTTTTAACAATTCCAATATGGCGCTTCGGCATGACATCCAATTAACAATTGCTGCATGTTGTTTAAAGTGTAAACGTCTACTCGGAGAATGCCCGTTCATTATTTTCATGATTGAATGCGTCGGTTTGAAGATTCTGGTTTTTCGTGAAGCACACATGGTCGATTGAAAGAAATTTTTGCACG
>JARJDZ010001518.1:0-19892 GCA_030264555.1 Aleochara sp. GC000083
ACCATTAACCCGACCCAGGGGGATGAAAATGCGGTCCCACCTGGGTAATTCTTGACAGGCGCGTCCACGACGCGGGGGTGGGCATGGTCATACAAATTTTTTCAAAAAGTTTTCAAAAATAATCTCTGGTATGACCATGGCTAAGTTCTGTCAAGGACCCTTTTGATTTTGCGGGGTATAAATTGCAAAATTTCCCATATCAATCCTGATCCTGTATTTTTAAATCGTTTAGCGTTAGTTTTTCGTGTCCCAAATCAGATTTTAGCTTAATTTTCTTAGTTGCAACAAAAGAGACGTTTCGCGAATATGAATTTTCCAAGTTAGGTAATTTTAGAAATATGAATTCGTATTTTAATTATCCATTACATGCTTTTTTCAAATTTGAAATATTTTAAATAGATTTTAGATTATATCAGATAAATGTTCTATCATTTTTTAATATCAACTGAGAGTTGAAGATTTCAGTTATATACTTTCGAATTGACATATTATTTGATTGAATGTTAGTAGAAATTATTGCCTAGGTTTATTTAATTTGAAATTTAATTACCTACGATCTACTTTCTTCAGATTTTAAATATCTTGAATAGTTTTGAAATTATACAAGATTAAAATTTTCAATTTTTTATTTTAACTGAAAACCGAAGATTTCATTTATGCATTTTCCAATTGATTTATTATTTGATTAAATAACGATAGAAATCATTGAATAGGCTTGTTTAATTCGTATTTTAATTACCTACAACGTACTTTTTTTAGATTTTAAATATCTCGAATAGTTTTGAAATTATATTAGATTGAACTTGATATTGCAATTGAAATAAAAGAGAAATTTCTCGAATACGAATTTTCCAAGTTAGGTAATTTCAAAAATATGACACTCGTATAAATTATTTACTTTTGTGTTATGCAAGAACAAATGACGTTGAAATTGCTGAAATTTTTGTATTTTTCCAAAAGTACGTAATTTACTTTTACAACTTTAACTTGAAATTTAAGAGGCAATAACAAACGAAATTACAAATGAAAGTTTGACAGACCTTTGAAAATTTGGGTCATAATAATTGAAAAACAGCACAAAGGCCGAAACAATACACAGTTTAATAGTCCAATAATAACGAATGAGCTCTTTCTAATTGAATTATTACGCTTTTCTGCAAAATATGTCGAACTGAACTATTCGCAAAACTTTATTTAACTTTATTTGCGCTGCCAGAACTAATTGTGTTAATGTGACAATGGCCCTCATTTCATGACCTGGCTCATAAACTACGTTAAAAACTGTTATTATATTATTATTTTTAGTTGAAGAAATTCATAAGTTACAATTTTTAGTAGTCCATAATTATACTTTATTTGAAACTTTTCTGTGCAATTTCAAATACAAATTTTACGAATTCAAAAAATATTTGCACATGATCAACGATATCATTTATGAAATATTTATTTTTTTATAAAACAACGTAAATTTGAAATTATTTCAATAATTAGTTTTAAAGATATTGCAAAATTAATTCATTACTGAAGTTATTGGGATTCTACTTTTGTATTTCACATTTAATTTCCCAAAATTAATAATTTTCAAGCAATTTAGAACTGATATTTTTTTAACAAATGAAAATTTTATTAATTTAAGTTATAGTCTGAAAATAATAAATTATATTTCTGAATGAAAATATTTAATTACATCTGAATTTCACACGAAAACATTGCAATTATTTCACAACATCAATAAATCATGTGATCAAAGTTATTAACACCAAAAAAAAACAATTTTGCGAGAATTACAAGCTGGAAACGAACGTGCAAAAATTTGAAAGTGTATTTTTTGCGCAAAACAACAAAGAAATCACATTTTGCACGTGAATGTGTTCAAATAATTACTCGGCAATTATATTTTTATAAGAGTTTTGCTTCATTTAGCACAGCAATCATAATCCGTCATCCAAATTGAAACTTTTACTGTTTTTGTTTTGACTGGGAGATTTGCGCATGCTTTTACGATTTCCCCAAAAAAATGAAATCTCACTAGAAATTCGTCTGGTTCGTTCTGGTTAAATGCAACAATAACACAAATATTTGCTCCGCACGATATTTTCGCATGATGATATTGAGTAATCTGATGGCAATTCGCATACGATTTTCCGACGTTTGTGAGTTTTGCAATTAAATGAGACAGCGGAATGTTGCAATGTGTTACAATTTCTGGCGTGAAGTAATTAATTCATGTCAATGATAGCACACGTGTATCGGACACGTTGCATTTTTGTCCGGTTGACATTGAATTCATTACACAAGAGTTGCTACGACAATTGCATTACGATTAGAAGTTTCAATGTTATTACCGTTTATTTGGATGGAATTTTGATGAAGGAACACTCTTTGTCTGAAAAAGCCATCATTTATTAATCAGACTGCCAAAAAATAGACGAAATTTAATTGAAATTAATCGCAGGTCATGAACTGAGTTCTATTGTTAAATTAGTTCAATTAGTTCCAATTACATAATCCAAATGTATTGAATTTTGCCGAAAAAGTGCCAAATTTTGAAAAAAAGAGTTCATTATATATCACTACTAAAAAACATAATATTTATATTTTTATAATTTCTTTGTTGATGATTAATTTCTGCAATTAATCATCCACTCAATTAAATTTCAATCATACGAAAAAAACTTTCAGAAAACAAACTTCTGATTGATTTAAAATATGTTATAATTGCTTTGCAAATTTAGGTTCTTGTTTCATCCGCATTCCAAAATAATAAATCGAACAAAGAAACGTAATTATGCGTAATTATGTAATCTGAGAGTTATTAATCATATTTTTGCTGGCAAAAGTTTCAATTGTCAATGTTTTGAATTGTAACAATAATATTTGGATAACTACTTCAATTTCATTTAATTTCGATAATTATTTTGCAATTTACCAACTGAAAATAGCTTTAAATTAATCAAAATCGTAATTTCTGGTATGATATATATTTATCTTTAAAAATTTTCAATTAAAAACTGAGATGAATTCATTAAGATTTTAGCAATGACTGAAGAATGAAGATTTTAATATTAGATTTTCAAATTGAATTATTATTTGTTTAAAAAGCTATACAAATCATTTCTTGGACTTTTTTAATTGATATTTTAATTTTTTACAATGCACTTTTTTCAGATTTGAAATTCTTTAAATAGTTTCGAAGTCATACGAATTTGAAGTTTTCAAGATTTCATCATGAACTGAATTCTGAAGATTTCTTACTTTCTTTTCTAATTGATATATTATTAGATTGGATAGCACTAAAAGTCATTCCATGGGCTTATTTAATTTGTATTTTAATTATCTACAACGTAATTTTTTCAGATTTTAAATATCTTGAATAATTTTGAAATTATATAATATTGAACTTTTATAGTTTTTGCATGAACTGAAAACTGAACATTTCATTTTTGCAATTTCAAATTGACATGTCATTTTATTAAATAGTAATAGAAACCATTGCATGGGCTTATTAAATTTATATTTTAATTATCTACAGTATGATTTTTTCAAATTTTAAATATCTTCACTAGTTTTGAAATTATATCAAATTGAACTTTTCAAGTTTTTGTAAAAATTGAAAATCGAAGATTTCATTTCTGCATGTTCCAATTGATTTATCATTTGATTAAATATCGATAGAAGTCATCATCTAGGCTTATTTAATTTATATTTTAATTATCTACAACGTACTTTTTTCAGATTTTAAATATCTTGAATAGGTTTGAAATTATATAAGATTAAACTTTTCAAGTTTTTGTATGAACTGAAAAATGAAGATTTCATTGATACATTTTTCAATTAATATACTATTTGATTAAATTGTCATCGAAATCATTACATAGGCTTATTAAATTTATATTTTAATTATCTAAAGTATGCTTTTTTCAAATTTTAAATATCTTTACTAGTTTTGAAATTATATCAAATTGAACTTTTCAAGTTTTGTAAGAACTGAAAATCGAAGATTTCATTTACATATTTTCCAATTGATTTATCATTTGAATAAATAGCAATAGAAATCATTATATGGGCTTTTTTAATTTATATTTTAATTATCTATAACGTACTTTTTTCAGATTTTAAATATATTGAATAGTTTTGAAATTATATAAGTTTAAACTTTTCAAGTTTTTGTATGAACTGAAAAATGAAGATTTCATTGATACATTTTTCAATTAATGTATTATTTGATTAAATTGTCGCAGAAATCATTACATAGGCTTATTAAATTTATATTTTAATTATCTGCAGTATGCTTTTTTCAAATTTTAAATATCTTCACTAGTTTTGAAATTATATCAAATTGAACTTTTCAAGTTTTTGTAAGAACTGAAAATCGAAGATTTCATTTACGTATTTTCCAATTGATTTATCATTTGATTAAATAGCGATAGAAGTCATTATATAGGCTTCTTTAATTTATATTTTAATTGTCTACAACGTACTTTTTTCAGATTTTAAATATCTTGAATAGTTTTGAAATTATATCAAATTGAACTTTTCAAGTTTTTGTCAGAACTGAATAATGAAAAATCATTCTTCAATTTGTTATTCCAGTAATCTTCATATTAATATCAATCAAATTAGTCTCAATTTTCATTGTTTATCGAGTTGTTCAAATAAAATTTTGATAATTACTTCAATTTCATCAAATTTCCCAAAGATAATGACTCTAAGTACTTCACTTAAAATACTTACAAAAATTCAATAGAAGCAAATTAAGACCAGCAATTTCGCAATTATCTGCACAGATGCGTACGTAAATTTGTGCAAATTTGACAAAATTTATAAACAAACACACTTTCAACGACAAAACCCATGAATAATGACCGCAATTCGTGAAACAAACATTGCAAACATTGTAAAATGATTATCTAATCAGGCATCAATACCAGGGAAGTTGTAACAACTTCTCCTTCGTTTATGTTTTTTTTCCATTGAACAATTAACAAACCGGAAAAGAGACGTTAGACCGTCAGAAAAATGTTTAAACACTTAGTAACTCATCAATCACGATAATTGTGGCATTCAAATTGCAAGATGAGTCGCTCTCAGCGCAAAATAATTGCCACTGATTTCGTCAACATCTTACACAACTCAAGTTGATTGATTTCAGACAGAAATTAAGGAAAATTTCGCAATGATTCAAAGAATACTTGAGATATTTACATTAGCAGCAAGACGAATGAATGGCAAAATCCAATATTTACCGATTACATGTGATATTTGCACAAAATTTGCGTTCAATTTAGATGCCAAATAGAATTAAAAATTATCTGTAGGGAATTTATTATTTTGCAAGGAGATATCTTTGGATTTGAAATGCAATTATTGAATTTTTCGATTTTAATTGACTAATGAATTTGCATTGTTTAATTTTGATGCTGATTTGTGAGGGATTCAAGGTATTTTTGAAAAATTAGTGAAATTAGTCAAAAATGATGAAAATTTTATTTGTGGGGTTGTGCTTACGATCACACGATAGAAGTGAAAACTGAAAAACGTCAAGAGGAGTGTTTATACGAAATACAATTAGTTTTTATAATTACCAAGCAAAAACAGAGTGTTGCAGTAAAAGCTGAAATCATGCCCTTTAAAATGCTTTTTGAATCATCAAAATCGGTCAAATAGTTCCTGAGTTATAAGAAAAAACGTTTTTTATAAGAATTTGCATCGAAAAATTAAAAATCCACCTGTTACATAACAAGTTAAAATGTATCAAAGTATCGTAATTGCTGTTTACATTCCTCGCATTCCAATCTCATTGTTCGTCTATTTGCTTTGCAACCCTTTACTTGTTGCGGTCACTGTTTATTCGTTTCTATTCTTTAGCCGCATTCCGCGCATTCCATTCCCCATTGTTCCCTATTGTTCGTCTTTGCAAGTATTTACTTGGTACTGTTACTGTTTACACTTTAATGCACTCCACGCATTCCGTCCATTGTTCGCCTTGATTCTATTTGAAGTGCCATTGTTGTGCTCGTTAGTGGGGTAGATCAACATTACGCAGCACTTTCTTCGATCCATGCACTCGGTGAACGCATCTGCAGCTATGAATCATAGATCATTCGAACGAACCAGTTCTCTTTTCACATTTTCATCAATATCTCCGAAACTAATGATCCGATTGCATTCAAATTTTCAGGGATTGTTTATTATATATTCATGGACTTATTTGGTGATTTGCAATAGCGGGAATCAATTTGTTCATAAATTATTAATGTTTATAAATTAAAGAATTAATTTTTCAAAGTTCAAACGCGATTTTCTCGCAAACGGCTCGACCGATTTCCACCAAATTTGGAATATAAACTAATAACACTCAGATGTTTAACATATTGTGAGTGGCAACGTTGTAAAATGACCGGGGGTGACACTTAACTATGAAATAATTCGTTTAATACGTTTATTTTGTTGTACTTTCAATCGATTCTTTTGACATATTCAAATCATGATCTCTCTGGACCGAATTTACCCGAACGAAGAAGTTTTCACGTCAAAAATCATGTAATTAAGTGAACAAACCTTCAGAACCATCGTAGCCAAAATCCTGGGCGAAAACTGCAACAAAACGAAATTTGTTATTAACGTTTGCTCATCTCAATGACTAATGTTTTGTTTTACTCTGGATTAGTGCGAAAATAGAAATCAACACGTGCGAAATGCGAACTTAATTGCGTATTTAATTCACTCGTTCATTCATAATTTCTTGGAAGATAATTATTTCTATTATCAACGTTTAATTAAACTTATTAAATACACGCATTGAGATAATCCGCAACTTCTTACGTCGTGTTTATTATCATAGCCTCGCCAATTTGCAATTTATTTATGAATTTATAAATTGCATAAATAGAATCTTCGATGCTGACCCCAAAATTCGCAAGGTGATAATTGCAAAATGAATTAATTACTCTTTTTTTCACGACGTTAGCATCGCAAAATAAAAGAGAATGTTTTTGTGATGTGTGCCATTCGCAAATCTTCATTTCGAATGATGACCTGCTTCTCAATGTGATGATTATTCGAAAACATTTACCAAAACTATTAATCACGATCACGATTCAAACCAATAACCACGAAAAATAATTACATGAAAAAACAACAATTTCTTTCTTTTTTCTTCCGTAATCATTTCAAACCATCTGTGAATAGAATGTTTCCAAACGAAATGAAATGTCTAACAAAATTCCCATGAATTGAATTTAGATCACTTTGCGCACAATAAAGAATGAAAGAAAGTTTAAACATTCAAACCGTTCGAATCTCTTTTTTGTGCAACAATTTAGTTTATTGATCTATAAAAATCCGTATTTTCATTTCATGTCTTGTTTGTAGTTCCGTTATTTGTTGATGTGGAAATGTCGGGAATTTCATGCAACAAATAACTGGAAATTTACGAGGAAATCATCGATTGAATCATAAATTTAGCAAGCTTTTTATCAATTATTCTCTTATGTAATGAAATTCGTGCGAGTGAATGAGTGGAATGACTTCACGCGTTGTAAATTCATATTTTTCTGATAACGAATGAAACTTTCCATCATTCGGTTTTATCACACGTGTTAGCATTTCCTTGTTGTGTAGTAAAAAAGATTCATAATTGTTGAGAATCGTAGGAAAAACCGAATGGAAAAATTCGCAATTGTTTGCCAAAAGATTTTCTTTTTGTCTTCTATGAGTTTGTCCCAGTTTCCAAATTGTTTTAAAGAAAATTTAATGTTCTTGAAATTCATCTAAGTAAAATTGTTAAATATTTCGAAAAAAACTGCTGAATTTTATAAAAATAACTTCATTTCATTGCTTTTAAAATTCATTTTTCAAGTATCAAACATGAAATGATGATACTTTCAGAAAATGTTGCAAAAAGTATGAAATTATCAATAAGTAAAATTCCAAACTTAAAAGAAACTTTATGGGGATTTAAAATGAAATTTTCATACCTGCAACAGTGAAAACCACCACAAGAAAACCTGCAGCACGCACGTACATCTTTCCCGGATGAAAAACCAAGAACGTTCGAGTATTTGCAAGAGAATTCGACGATTGAAGCGAATTAAATAATGTCGATCACGTTCTTCGCGTGCCGGATTGCGTTAGACAACGAAATATGAACTTTCATAAACTTTTTCCGCGAGTGTAACGACGCGCACTTGTACGTAGCGTTTTTATAGCGCATCCGACAATCGCGTTCGCAGTGCGCGAGAGAATTGAAGCCACTTTTCGCTTTCGGCGCCCGCAAACTCGCAACCTCAGAGCGTAACTGCTCGAACACCAGGAGCTCTCTAGGCTTCACGTTACACGTCCGTCGTTCGGCCACCTCCTCCGCAAACGACGGCGATAAAAAATTACATCGCATGTCTCCAATAACGTTCACCGCAAAGTCATAACCGATGGATGAACGTTCGGACGCATTGTGGAATTCGTACAATAGAAACTTTGGAAAGGTACCCGGCTTCTATTTGCACAGGTAGTGACTTCATGGAGTCAGGTAGCTAACATAACGTAAGATAATTCCATCCCAAGAACATTTCTTTGACTCCAACCGAAATTCAATTTCATTTTTACAAAGTTTCAAACTTTTCAAACTTTTCTGCTTGTGCTTTAATCTTAATATCTATTATACTTGAAATTTACTTCATGAGAATGAAAGTTCTACCAACTATAAGCATGAGATTAATTTGGTAATTAGTATACGACATGAAATGCAATTTGCAACGGAATTGTTTCACGCGAGATCATTTGCGATATTCAATGCGCGTCATTGGAGCGTTACGCAAAAGTATCTTCTTACATAACGACGAAGATTGCTCTTCCACAAGATTAGATAGAGCCCACTTAAACTAGTTACAACAATTTTTTCCACGGGAAGATTATGTGCATAATAAGCCATTGCAATTTATAACAAAAACCTCATTTTTTGTATTTAAATGGTAGTTACAATGTACAAAAAATACATACGCCTTTCATAGGAATAGAATGACGAGTTGCGGATGTAATATTGTTATCAGATCATCCGAAAATCGCTCAATAAACGAAGAAAACGCGATGCAAGCAATTCCGCGTATGTAACAACAATCACGCTGCTTGAACTAACAATTTGTTGCTGATTGGCGCGGAGAATTCAGTCCGTTATTGGTTATTTGCTCATCGAGCTCGTCGATGCACTCTTGAGAACTTCCTTATCAAATGCAATATCGTAGATTTGATGGTAGTCACTGACGAAATGCACGTCAATTCCCTCGATGATAAACGCAGGTAGATCATTGTAATCCTTCTTGTTTTCTTCAGGAAGTATGATGCATTTTATCCCAGAACGTTTTGCCTGAAAAATAATTACATTAAATTTGCACACTAAATTGTAAATTTTTGAATTGTAGTATTGTCTATTTTAAAACATGTGTGTGTATTGAATAAATTGCATACATTCCAGGAGAAAAATATGAAAACTTACAGCAATAATTTTCTCCTTGATTCCTCCAACAGGCAAAACTTTTCCCTTAAGGGAAATCTCCCCAGTCATGGCGACATCCTGCCTGACAGGTTTATTGAGTGCCAAGGAAATCAGGGCTGTTGCAATGGTCGCACCAGCACTTGGTCCATCTTTGGGTGTTGCTCCTTCAGGAACATGCAAATGCAAATGGCTGAAAAATCCCTCATTAGTAAATCATTTCTGCAAACAGTTTCAGGGTTACCTGTTGAGTAGAAATTTGTTATCGTCATCTCTCTCAGTCATGAAGTTACGTGCAACTGTGAGTGCAATCGTCGCGGATTCTTTCATAACTGTCCCAAGATGTCCCGTCAATTCCAGAGATCCATCACTCTCCTTATCACTACTTGTTGGTCTTCGCGTCGTCGTTTCGATGAATAATGTGGAGCCACCCATGGCAGTCCACGCAAGCCCCATGACGACTCCTGGAGGCGTTTGGCTGTACATTCGATCCTGTGTGAACATCGGTTTTCCCACAAATTGCGAAAGATTCGTGGGTGTAACATCCACAAACTTCGTTCCTTTGACGACTTGATAGGCGACTTTCCGGACGACTTTCTCGATCTGTTTCTGCAGATTCCGCACTCCAGATTCCCTGCAGTATTGTTTTATCAATACGTTCAAACTATCATCCTCGATTTTGATATTTTCGGGTTTCAATCCACTGTCTTTCATCGCCTGGGGAATTAAATATTGTTTGGAGATTGCTAATTTCTCTTCAGCAACGTAGCCCGACATATCGATCATTTCCATGCGATCCCTTAAGGGTTCTGGGATAGTTTCAACGACGTTCGCAGTGCAGATAAAGAGAATTTTTGATAAATCAACAGGAACGTCCAGATAATGATCCAGAAAGTTGGAATTCTGTTCCGGATCTAACAGTTCTAAAAGAGCTGAACTTGGATCACCAGTGAATCCCCTAAAAACACATTAATTACAATCCAATTAACCCACTTAATTATTCAAAACTTACTTTCCAATTTTGTCAACTTCATCAATCAAAATCAAAGGATTTTCGGTTTTCGTCTTTTTCAAACATTGAATGACCTTTCCAGGCATTGCCCCAACATATGTACGACGATGTCCTTTAATTTCCGCAACATCAGTCATTCCACCAACTGAAAACCGGAAGTATTCCCGATTCAGGGCCCTTGCAATTGATCGAGCTGCAAAAACAACATTTTCTTGTATAAATTTGTTGTCTATGTTAAATTTTTAAAAGTAATTACCAATACTAGTTTTTCCAACACCTGGAGGTCCATGGAAACACAAAATCTTTCCCTGTGTGCTTCCTTTAAGCTGACTTACAGCAATAAATTCCAGAATTCTTCGCTTTATGTCATCCATTCCATAATGATCTTCTTCCAGAATTTGTGAAGCTCTTTGAAGGTCTAAATTTTCGACGCTTTGAATTCCCCAAGGAAGAGAAGTCAACCAATCCAGATAATTTCGAGTTACACTGAAATTATTTGTTATTAGATTACATTTACCATTAGAAACAAAATTTAAAAAATTAATAATTGAAAATCTTACTTAAATTCTGAGCTGTGGCTCTCTAGGAAGTTCAATTTTGATAATTCTTCGTCAATAACAGTTGAGACAGCCTTTGGAAGAACTTTCGTCTTAATCCTCTCTTTGAATTTCTCCCCAATTGCATCTTTGTCTTCTTTTTCAAGTCCCAATTCTTTTTTGATCACCTAAACATTAAATTTGCGATGTAAAAAGTAGATTACAAATATACAATCAATTTACTTTCAGTTGTTCCATGAGAATATACTTCCTATGGTGTTGTTTGACCTTTTCCTCAACTTCTCTTCCGATTTTCTGCTGTAATTTGGATAATTCGTACTCCTTCTTGAGTAGAGACAAAGAAAGCATCAATCTTTTTGGAATCTGTAAACATAAAACATTAGATCAATGCATTTTTTCACGGAAATTTAAATTAAAGCTTACATCGACTTCTTCGAGAACTTCCTGCAATTCCTTAGCTTCAGCTGCAGTCAATGCAGCTCCCAAATCGCTTAAATAAACAGGATTGTCTACAACGCGTTGTCCTTGATGCATCATCTGCTGCAAACTGTCTCTGTACAACGGATTCAGGCTGATAATATCCCGAATTGTCTTGATGACTTCCTGCGTTAGTGCTTTTACTTCTTCAGTCTGTCGAAATTTGTTGTGCACGACGTTTTCCACTTCAACCATGAGCAGAGGCTCCTTGGGGCGTTCTACGGAACCTGCACTCGACGTGGATGCTGTCGAAGCACCAGCTTCAGGTGCATTTCCGGTCGCAGTTGGCTTCGCTTCCGGTGATTTCTTGTGTCGATTATTGTTGTTTCGTCCCTTGCGTTTACGCGAATCCTCATCTACAAGTACGTTCATTGAAGTTTTAAATAGTGGAAATTGCAGTTTCATTTCTAATAATAAACAATTTATTATTAGAAAATTGCTGACAGATAAAATCAAAGTTTACCTTTGGGCATTGCTTCATCAGGGTTGTCAAGGATTTGTCCAGTGATTTTAATCCTACGATGGGCCATTACAACCAGCCTTAGTTTGTCCCCAAGGTCCTGCATCTCATGGATTTGTGCAAAAATTCCAACTTTGTATACATCATTAATGTCCTTTACAACTTCACTATCATTGTCTTCACTCTTCTTCAGGAATATACCACAGTAGGGTTGATTTAGCTTCACTTTCCTTCTAATTAGTTCCATAAGAGCTGGATTTGATATCTAAAATAAGCAGCCAATTAGACAACATTATACAAGTTAGAATCCTGTATGATTACCTCAACCAACTTGATGAATCTGGGGAATACAATATTCCTGCTGATTGCAATTACTGGAACATGGGGCCATACTTCTGGTACAGCAACAGTGGCTGGTAAATGAGGTGTGTAAGGTTCTTCGTTTGAGGACTTGTCACCATCATCCGGGCTTTTCGTCGATAAAAACCTGAAGGCAACTGATGAAGTACGATTGAGCTGTCGTGCCAACTGCCTGCCATTGCGAATCACTGATGTATTTAGTGCTTCGGCTGCTGAAATGCTCGATGAACGATAAACATAGTGCAATTTTCTAGAATGTGAGGTTAATGTGATGCTCCTGCCTACAAACGGACGAGAATTTTGAATTGTTGCTCCATAGAATCGTATCAACGCGGGATTCTTTACTAACGAGGTGAGATACATTCTGGTGGCATTTATATGATAAGAAAATTTTCGAATTGGAGCAAGAACCAACAAACTTGACAAGAACACGACTGGTTACAGAACGATAAACAGAATCATACGTATACAACCCAAAGAGCAGTAAGAATATTCTAGAAATAGAATTCCATATTTCTCTGTAGATAAGATAAATAACAAATACTTTCATAAGGTTTATGTGCATTACTCCTAGTTTAATGATCTCGTTGTTCAAGTAGTTAATAATACGATTTTGTAAAGTCAACTTGGAAGTCATATGGGTTGCCTATATTAAACATTGCAGTTGGAAAAAATGCGAACTCATGATGCTAACCTCGATTCGTGCTCATCTTAAATTTTTATTATTTTGTGATATTAGTGAACTTTGCTGTGCTTGTCCCAAATTTCATTGTTAATATGTTTGCGACACTTGTACGAAGTGTCACCCGTCTGCCAAATTCCTCAAGAACGCATTTAAATGCATCAGCTTGGATGTTACATTGGAAATCAGTAAGATCTTAATTTTCATTTTATTCATTTCAACCAAAAACGATTACCACAGTTTGCTACTGAAGTCACAAAAGCACACAATGCGGCAAAGGAGGCAAAGCCTGAAAAGACAATCTTTGAGAGAATCATCAGCAAGGAAATCAAAGCTGATATAATTTATGAGGATGATCTTTGCCTCGCCTTCAATGATGTTGCCCCACAAGCCCCTACACACTTTCTTGTCATACCAAAGCGGAAAATCCCCATGCTAAGTGATGCCAAAGAGAATGACTCTGAGGTAAATCAGTAGTTTATGTAGAAGGCCAGTTTAAATTCTCATTTTTGAACAGATTTTAGGCATGCTAATGTACAGGGCAAGTGCCTTGGCAAAAGAACGTCTTCCAAATGGTTTCAGGGTTGTTATTAACAATGGGCTTCATGGGTGTCAGTCTGTTTATCACTTGCATATTCATGTTTTGGGTGGTCGACAAATGAAATGGCCACCAGGGTAGTTAATTTTTTAAGAATTGCTTTGTTGCAGCAATAAAATATGACTTTAAAGGATTTTTATGGAAGGATTTGTAGTTAGTAGGGTACCTGCAGAAATAATTGCATATCTGCAACTTCCTTGAAATCTTAGTACTTTCAAATATCTCTCATTTTGCTATGATAATTATTAATTTTTCAAAATTCAACGTATTAGCAAGGAAACAATTTTGCGCTCATTAGAACTAAAGAACTAACGGTTAATTATTGAATGATAGTAGGAAACGTTGCTGATTCAGCTACAGCATCAACAATAATATAAAAAACAGATAAATCGTGTATGCAAATGAACCGAATTACAGTATCGCGAATGTTGAAGGATATTATCGTCGATTATGTAAGAATTGAGATAAATAAACGGCACAAAGCATCGATCAGTTATCGTGATCGTTTCTTTGCGTGCTGCGCGAGGAAAAAACGAGTAAATATAACGAGCATTCGCAGCGTGAATGTGGAGATATTGTGCAATGTTACCTCGAAACAGTGCGATTTGAAGTGCGTTGCGACGAGCACGGCGCGAAATGATCGTCTTATTGAGTATTCTAATTGTTGCACTGTTGATTTACAAGTATGTCTGGCCGCGCGAGAAGTTCTGGGAGAATCGCGCAGTGCGAGCGTGCAAAATTCGCATTCTTTTCTCAATGCGCGCGTTGCCCGAGAAAATCGCGAATGCGTACGCGAAAATGAAGCGTGAAGGTTGTCGTGTGGCTGGATTATATCTTCCGTGGGAGAAACTTTTGTTAATTATTGATATGGAATTGATAGGCAGCATTTTACGCACAAAATTTGAGTATTTTAACGACCCAGATACAAAAAATTGCGAAAATTCGCCGGGTTTTGTTTCCTTGGATACTTTCAAGGGTGAATCGTTAAGAAATCATTTACAAAGCGCGTTTGACTCGTTGCAAAATCCCCGAATTGTTCAGGCCGTGCTCGAAAATATTGACGAATTAATTAAGACACTTCAAAGTGACAAAAAACTCAAAATACAAGGAGTTTTAAATCGGTATCTTGCAAATGTCCTTGTAACGTTCATATTTGATGTGGAAATTAATAAAACGAGGAATTCCAATGCGGAATTTCATCAGAAAATCCACAAAGAGACTTCATCCAATGTGAAAAATATAGTGAAATCTTTCTTGGTACATTTATGTCCAAAACTTGCAAAAAAACTCAAACTCAGTTTAAGTGATCCTTCAGTCAACGAATTCTTTATTAAAATTGTAAACGAAGCGCTTCAAAACCCCAATTTATCAACAAACAACGTTTTGGGACATTTGAAAACTTATCAAACTAGTTTTCAATTAAGCGAAGGGAGCAAACGTCTTTTAACTACTGAAGAATTAGCCGAAATAATTAAGATACTTTTCATCAATGGAATGGAACCAACCGTCCATGCTTTAAGCAACATCTTACGCCAAATTAAATGCAATCCATTGATAGAAAGCAAATTACGACAAGAAATCTCCACAGTATTACAAAGAAACGAGTACAAATTAACAGCGGACGCTCTGCATGAGTTCGTTTACATGGATGCAGTGATTCAAGGTAGTTTGACGAGTTTTCTATGTTTTCTACTGGCGGAAAGTGGAATGTAATTTTATTGCAATTACAGAAACGCTCCGACTGCATCCGCCTGTTGCACTCATCCGGAGAAAATGCGCCAACTCGTTTTGCGTCGATCCCAACGTTACAATCGAAACTGGCATGATATGCGTGATACCAGTTCTAGCAATTCATCGTGATTCAGAATTCTACTCTGAACCAAACGCATTCAATCCAGAGAGATTTACAAATAATGCATCCACGACTGGAGATGATCGATACTTGGCTTTTGGAAGTGGGCCAATTTCTTGTTTGGGAGTGAATTTCGCAATGATCATTATGAAAATGACGCTTGCATTGATCCTATATAATTTTGAATATGAGATTTGCAACCCTGGTTTACTGCAATCGAAGAATGATCTCTGGTTAAAGCTATCTCCAATGAGGACCTCTCTATAATCAAATTGAAATTAATTACATATTGTATTTTCATATTTTTAATTCGTTCTTCTATTCCTATAATTTATTCTTTAACTTGTCCTCTTGAATCTCCCACTCTGGCTTCTCCTTCTCAGTGAGATGATGAAACTTTCCGTGCTTTCCAATACCCGAGATGAATTTCTTGGCCCCATCGATAGATTCCGCAGTCAGGACATGAGCTGCATTTCCGGTTTCCTGTTTCAACAATTCATTGTACACCTGGCAGTAGGCTGCATTGTAGGCAGAATTTCTATCAGCATTCATACATTTCTGGGGGAATTTCACCAGGGAATTTGCCAACTGTAGTGCTTGTCCATGACCTGCAAATAAAACCGGAAATGAAACCCAAAAATAGACATTCCTTAGTGCATACTTGTGCCAATTGGAACCACCCTGTTTGCCAAGCCAACTTCAAGTGCCTCCTTTGCCGGAATTGATCTTCCTGTGAGAATGTAATCCAGGGCTCTTGATAGTCCAACATGAGCTTGTAATCTGACTGTGCCCCCATCAATCAAAGGTACCCCTAATTATAATTAAATTAGTAAGTCATCAATTCATAGAATGCAAAGACAAACCAAATCTTCTGCAGTACACTCCCATGATAGCATTTTCCTCCACAACTCTTAAATCACACATTAAAGCCAATTCAAAGCCTCCAGCAACTGCATATCCACTAACAGCAGCAATCATTGGCTTATTAATGTGTCTCAAAGTGGGCCCCTGCAATCCAATGAGTTATTCATTGCAGTTATCAATTATATTGCAATTAATACCATGTAGCCAGTTGGTTTGTTGAAAATATCCTCATTTGATGTCTTCTCTGCTTGGGACAGCTCACTCAGATCGTAACCAGCACAGAAATTGCCACCAATACCATACAACAGACCAACGTAAGCAGAATCATCATGTTCGAATTCCGAAATTGCATCTTTGAGCTTTTGTGCAGTCTTGCTATCTATGCAATTACGTTTCTCAGGTCGATTTATCCCAAATGTTGTAACTTTTCCTATTTTCTTCACTATCAATGCTAAAAGTAGGGTTATATTACTAAAAATGAAATGATAATGTTTTACAGAAATTTACTTACAATTGCTATTTGAGCTATCTGAGCAATTTCTTGCGTTTGATCGTTGAATCATTGCTAATAATCGTCTTGTAAGAAAACTCATTGTTAACAGTGATATTTATAATGCAACTAAAACTTTCTCATACAAACAACATTGGGAATTATCTCTCTATACTGATGATAATGCTTTATAATTGAATTCAACCAATTACAAAACATGTGAAGGTTTTTGAGGTCATAGATTATGGTAAATTAAACTTGGGTTCAAGATCTTTAGTATGGTAAACAAATAATTGCATTAGATAAATATTTATTTCTCTTTGTTTCAAACATAAGGGAAGTCCTCAAAGAAAGCATGAAATAGCTCCATGTTAACAAAAACTTAAAACAATTAATATATCGTTTCTTCTTCTCATTTCTCTTCATGTAAAACGTGTTTCTGGCGTTCTGGTAAGAATGGAACGTCTCCCTTGCGCGAATGAGTCCTCCTGTTGCTTTCCTTGCGCTTCTCTTTCTCGTGCATCGTCCTATGTTCCTGCTGGGCATTGTAGATGTGCTTGGGCACATGTCGATGCCTGCTGATGCGTTTAATTTGCGGATGGCTGGCGAATTTCTCCTTGAGAGCACTTGCATAATTCAGGGCGGCTTTCTCACGTGGCTTCAACTGTAAGCATACGAAAAATAAGTAACATGCTGTCGATATTAGAGCAGGCAAATACATACAGGTCCTAGTTTCTCAGACGACCTCGCTTTCCAAATGCGAATGTTCATCTCATCGGAGCCGCTTAAGATGTATTTATTGTCTAGCGTCCACAGAACGCTCGTGAGTCGTTGCATTCGCTTCGTGTGGTAGATGTCTCTGGAATGTCCCTTGGCGCATTCAAATATCCTGATTGACTTGTCGTAGCTGCCTGTTACGAATTCCTTGCCGGTTGGCGAGTAATCAATGCATGTTACAGCGTCCACATGGTCTTTGTGAATGTTCACTGGATTTCGAAGATTTCGCGTGTCAAAAGTGTACAAACTGCAAAAAATTGAATGTAAATATCCCCTGTTGCTTACAAAAGAATAATGAAACATACTTGAAATCTTCATTTGCACATGTGAAAATGAATGCTTCCATGGGATTCCAGGCCAACTTGTTGGCTCTCAGCTTCATCACAACTTTCCTCAGAGGTCCAGCCTCTCTGGTGTCATACAAAATGATGCTCCTATCACTGGCACATGTGGCCAGCAAGTTTGTCTCCACTGGATTGAATGCAATATCATGCATGCTATCAACACCCCATTGAAATGTCTTAACTGGCTCATTTCGATCTGCCTCCCACAGCTGGCAAATCTCACCACAGGTTGCAAATGAATTGCCCTTGTAGCAGTGACTGATGCCATGCAGCACAGTCTTGCTGATGATGGTGTTGATGGGTTCTTCATCCTCACCGAACTGAGGTGTCTGGCAACTCCATGACTTAATGAGCTTGTCATCACCAACTGTGAGAAAATAGTTCCCTTTTGGATTGTAGCACACTCCCCTGACAATGCCCTCATGGGCAACAAATTCTCTCAGGCAGTACTTCTGTGGAACATCCCAGACTCTCACCTCGCCATCATATGCACCACTCACTAGTGTGGAGAGGCTTTTTGGGTGCTTACCAATGCAAGAGATTGCATCTCTGTGGCCATCCAGATTGCCCACAAAGGGCTTAGCAAATACTCGATCGAGTTTGGTGGCGTTTAGGGCGCGAACGTATTCACGAGCTGCTTCAAAGTGGTGCAAACTTGGATCATAATTTCGTGGTACTAAAAAAGGACATTTAGATTTGTCAAGTAGTTTGTTTACGTTTTACATACCTCTATGATTATCTCGTTTTGTTTCCCGAAGGAAATCATTTGGATCTCGACTTATTACCTTCACTTTCATTGTTAATTTTCATGTAAGCAAAGTAAGCTTGATAAGATAAACGTAAACGACGCAAGGCACATGTGCTACAGAAATGGAGGGAGTAAATTATCTTTTTATTCCCTTTCCACTTTATTCCCCCGACGCTTTTGCGATGTAGCGCCATCTAAGCGTAAGAAATAAAAAATGACATTGGAAGCGTACCCGGAAGTAATGGCCGTATCAGACATACTTTCGGCTGTATTTTTGTACTTTAATTGTTAATTAGTGTAATTATTGTTAATTTAGTGCTTGTGTCTGGTCTAGGTTGGGTTTAGCTGGCTAGCTAGTTCTAGTGATTATAAAATTGAACTCTTCACATAAACGCCATTAGACACATGCATATGATGCACATTTCTCCTTGCTCTTCAGAAATGTTCACCACAGATAAAAAAGTAATTGGGATTAGTATTTAAGACGAAGTATCTTCTTGAAGCAACGCAGATTCGAATGGCGTATGAGAGCAGCCTACATACAACCTTGCAGATCTACATCACATTTCCTAGGAGGCAAGTGTAGTCTACCGATTTTATGTAAAGTAAGTGTTTTAATATTGTTCAATGCCCCAAGCAATTAGCAAAGTAATTTACATTATTTGTGTGTTTACTGTGATGGTGAGCATATCAGTTTCAGCAATCTCAAAGAGACCTTACACAGTTTTCACTTGTAACATTTCTGAATTTCATATGTGCCATCAAGATTTAACTCCGCTATTCCCGTCCCAAGCCAGGGGCCTTATCATGCAAGGGATAAGGAAGGAGGAGGGTTCAAGGAGTAACAACCTCATTAAAAAATCAGGGTTCAACTGGCTCCGGTTGTTACCACTCTGTAAGGGCTCCTGGTCCAGGGTTACAGGACTTGAAGAACCAGTGGCTGTTACCAAACAGCCAATGTAAGTCATATCAACAATGTTTTCAGGTATTGCATGACTAACAATGTTGCTTCTTCTTTTACAGTTATGCTATTGACTGTTGAAAGCCAAGTCAGTTGCTAATTGAAATCTTCAAGTTTATGGAGTCTTCATCTTCAGCAACAACAGCTGTTTTTAAATGTTAAATGTAAGTCATCAAAATTCATTGTTATTTTCTTAATCACTGACATACTTTGATTATGTAGG
>JARJDZ010001520.1:0-12493 GCA_030264555.1 Aleochara sp. GC000083
CAACACGAGAGGACAGAATCACGAAGGTGTTGGAAGGTGGGGAGTGATAAGGAGATGTAAGAAAGGTTGCCGATAATACACGCCACAAAACACCGAGCATGGACGTTCCGTTACACTTTCATGATATATAAATATATTTATAGCATCCGGAATTAAAAGTGACGCTTTCCGGGTCGCATATTTGAAATTTATTTGATAATACTTTCTCAATTTCTTTTAAGAAATCTGAATTACATTTCTGCTTTTCAAAAATTTAATTGATATACATATTTTGAATTACAACTGAAAAGAATGCAGTTTAAAAAGATATGGTTTATAAAATTATAGATTAAATTTTATTGGTATGCCAAAATTCAAGAAGATATTTTGAAAAATGTAGAAGATACAGAAAGAGACTGTATACATACTGTGTTACATAATTCGCGTTGAATATTTACCATTCCAATTCGCAAATGAAGACACCATGTTTCATTTGAAATGGGAATGCGCACATGATTTCAATATTTATAGCTTGCACACTTTCATTGCATTTATCTAATGAGCTATTAGACACTGTTATTCATAGAATCTAACTAAATATGCTGCTGCATTGCTTTCAGGCGTGAAACCGCACGAGTGCGGCGTTTGCGGCAAAAGCTTTTCGCGCAAGATGCTCCTGAAACAGCACCAGCGTGTCCACACTGGAGAACGGCCATACACTTGCGCGGAATGCGGAAAAAGTTTTGCGGATCGCTCCAACATGAGTCTGCATGCACGACTTCACACAGGTAGGAGCTGAATATTGCACTTTTCTCGCATATTTATTCTATTATTCAATATATTTTTGCCGGTTTTGGCAGCAAGTAAACTAAAAAAAACTTAATACAATGAAATTTCCATTTTAACTTCACTTGCTTAATTTTTCTATTTTCCAATACTTTTGCACTTATATAACATTAAATAATAAGTCTAGTAAAAAATCCTTAATTTTTGCAATTTATGGTCTTATTGATCTATATCTGACGTTGCATAAAATGGATCGGATTACACTTGATAGCGTTTGAAAGATGAGATCTCGTACTAAAAATAATATTATGACAATTTTGTCATTAGTTTACTCAGTTTTTCTTAGCTCGGGTCAAAAATGGACACTCACAACAAGAAAATACGTTATATTTTACACTTTCTCTTCTATAAATGTGAAAACTCAAGCCATTGTTTAAAATGTGAATAATTTTAGTTCTGATACTGTAACAGATACTTATGTGCAATTTTAGTTTCGTATATTCCGTTCCAGTAATTCCCTTCTTAAAAATGCACCATAACTGGAGACCATTATGTAAACATTGTTTCTATTGCTCAATAGCTAAAAATTGCGCAAACATCCATTTGGAATTATTAAAAAATTCTGAATCTCAAAACAAAGCTCGATGCTGGATGCCCCACGTATTGCAAAAAAAGTTATGATTCCAATTCGCATTTGCAAATCGCTGCTACAAAATTGACCAATTGTTGAAGCGATTGGTGACTGGTGTTGAAAAGTAGAAACTTTATGGTAAGCCCTGAACAGTGAAAAAGAAGAAGGATTTGCCACGTATTTGGTGGGAATAACCTACTATGAGCTACTCTCCTATGACAAAAATCGAAACAATTCTGCCAGCAATTTCTGCCAACCATTTGAAGAAAACAATCCCTACAATCAGTCAAATTTGGCCAGTAGGTAATAGTGACTTCTTAGGATGTCCAGGAACTTGCAAAGCTTTTAATTAACATTATATTTCGAACTTAGTGATTTTCAGTGCTTGTCGAACAAATTTTGGTGGAACACTTCAATGAATTTTACGAAAATCAGTAGTCTCCATTTTTGACTAGGTCTTCTAAGAGAAGTGTACCGATATCACATTTAAAATTGCAACAAGTTACCAAACAAATCGGACAATTCTAACTACAAAAATTATAACAATCAATTACATAAAAAAAATAATGGATTAGAGAAAGTGCAATTATAGACCCCTTATTGCAATTTTATCTGATCGAATACTATTTGTAAATAATCTAATAATCTTTTATTTTCATAACTGCTAAGAAGGTTGCTTGTAACTATGTGGTATTATTTTTGTTTACATTTGCAAAATTTCAAATTGCAAACTTTCTTCGAAGATTTAATGCTTCGTTTCTAATTCGTAGGTGTAAAGCCATATTCATGTACACTCTGCCCGAAGAGTTTCACCAAAAAGCACCATCTCAAGACGCACATGAATTTCCATACCGGCCTCAAACCATATTCATGCGCAAAATGCGGCCTGTCCTTTTCGCAAAGCAGCAATATGAGGACACACTACAAGAAATGCATCTTGAAAACGGATGGCGATAACAACAATGCCGCAAATCCAACGCCCAGCTGACATCAACATCACATGAACAAATTGCCAAATATCATTTAATTTATTTCATATATTTTCATATATTCTATTTAAATCGTTCAAAATGCGTACCTATTTATTTAATATATTAATTTATACATATTTTTATACAATGTAATAACTTAAATATATCAATTGTTTTTTAATTAAATTTTTAATTTATTTGTTGTAAATGTCAAATACTTATGTACTAATGGATTTCAAGTATTGAAGGTGCAGTTGTCATATTTATCGCAAATTACTTGAAAAAATATGCAAATTCGCGGAGACACTGCAAAATCAAGGCGAATTATTTATCTAGCCCACTCTGAATCTGCAGAAAAACGATTATTTGCAGCAAAGAACAAATTCGTACCAAATGTCACCAAAAACATTCTGCGTGAACGCAAAAAGGAAAATTATTGGGCCAAATCCTGCGATTTTTACTTGTACATTATGCTTTTAGGAAACACTGTTGATGGATTACCTTTATCAATGCACTTTTCCTACGTTCTTTCAGGAGGTTTGTCCCATTTGAAAAATATTGCATCGCATAATATCTTCCATGTTATAGGCGTTTATAATTTACTTCATTTAATTGGTTGTTATGTTATTGCATTACCAATAATGCACATCGAATTATTTTATGGTCATTACACGAAGTTGACAAATATACAAATGTATAGAATGGTTCCAATTTTTTATGGTTTTTGTGGTGTTATCCTTCTAATAAATACAATTTACTTGCCACTCTATGTGAATCGATCAGCAGAAACTCTTCACGCAGCGATCAAACTGATAATTCACAGAAATAGTTTGGAATGTGATAAAAATGCAAAAGGATGCTATGATTTTCAGAAGGATGGACCTCTGAATCAAACATGTACATCCGTTTATAAGGGCATGAAATGTCCAGGTCATAAGAATATTATACGTTACGTTGCCCTTTATAAAAGTTGGTAATGACTATATAAAAAACTTTGTTCTGAATAATTGTGATAATGAAATTAAAGGGCTTATTCGGGTGAAGAGCAGTATGGTAGTATAAACTGGGAAATAGCTGTGATGGCATTAATAACATGGTTTGTCGTTGTTTTCGTAGTTATTATGGGAACTAAAGTAATGGGTTCGGTAAATACAATATGAAGCACTAGTATTTTGCATCTAGTCTTGAGTAATTGCAGATGTTGCGTGCTTCATTTGGAATTAATATGGTGATTACATTGTTGTTGTTAACTTCATCAATTATTGGAGATGGTAGTCTCCGTGCCATAACAAACATGGTCGAATTTGATTTCGATGTGACCTGCGCTGATGTCTGCATGTCGATTTTATATGCAGGAAGTAAACTAGGATTGATCCGTCCATATGGATACATGACCCGAACAGCCTACGTTGAAAGAACAACAAGGACGAATCGCTTCGAAGCTTTTGTGCTAATTTTGTTAAATTATATATTGGGTATATGGTACATGCTGGTTTGTTACAGCGTTACTGGTGTCCTGGGTGCAGCAATGGGTGTTAATTATGATGCACTACATTCACCAGGTACATAACTAACTTCAGAGTTAATTTGAAATTGTACGTTTTATTTCTAGGACCTTCGTTATATACCGCAACGTTTGCTGAATTTCTATCGTATCGTGGTGTTCCTATTACAGTTATTATCATTTCAAATTTATCATTTTGGCTGGTGGATGTCGCCAAAGCGGTAAAACATTCATCCATCATGATTTCAATTACAAAACTGTACAAAATTGTAGTGTTGGACATTACATATGTATGCATTGAACCTAATGGATTATTTTGTAATATTATCAAACTACAAACGGTTTCTGATTGGTGGCATAGGATTATGCGGTATTATAATGTCCATATTATATTCATTAGATGTCTCAATACAAATATATCTTCCATTGTTGATATTTGCTGGAATTCATGCAGAACGCGCCTTTCTAATTATAACCAAGGTAAGTTTAAATATTTAAATTGTTCAATCACTCATAGATGTTTTAGAGCATTCTCTTATTTTATTGCTATGGTGTTAACAGAATCAGTGATGATATCCATTATTATACTGGAACAAGGCCTTTAACTCTTTCTCGTCTAATGTGTTTAATTTATCCTGGTTTAAATATTGTAAGTTAATCCCAAACCAATTCTTCAAGTTTGAAAACTAATTAAAATCTCCTGTTAGATTTTATTAGTGCTTGCAATGGAATGTAAATCGGATATCATTATCCATCTTGGTGAGTTGCCAATTCCCAATAAAATTGAGACAGCACATGAAGGATCAATTATAGTCATGATTACTGAAAGCACCATAATGGTTCTTCTTAGTTCAATCTATGTTATCTGCCAAATCAGAAATGGAAAGGTTGGTATAAAATTAACTGCAAATACTGAAAAATTACCGAGTTTTTTTAGCCCATTGTTTTCTTTCTCAAACCGCAATTTTATTTCGGCCCACCAAATGTAACTTCACGCATTGGACGAAAGAACTTCCGCCCTCACACATCAATTCGTTCCCAAATGGTCCAACGACAAAAAATTCATTATCGACTCCATTCAGTTCGAGTCGAACATCGATTGGATGAACTTATGGATGTCGTCAGAGGTCGCATATTTCTGGAAGAACGTTATCGATGCAACGTTAACTTGAAAGGAGATGAGAGGCGGTTTGAATCGTCGTATAGAGGGAACATGTTTAGTCATCTTCAACGAAAATATATACGTAAGGATACTGCAAGAATGAGTGAGGTCAATTACTAAATGAATATCATACTAATAATGAATCAACTGGAAAATCATCTGTATAATGATGATAACTACATTATTCATTGTCCAATTGTATTAATTGATTATTGCCACTAGAGAATATCGATGGTTTACATACAAAACTTACTTAAGGTACTTGATATATTGTGTTGGCATTCATAGAATTAAATGCAGAATGGGAGCAACATAAATTCCCTCATACACTATTTTATGGTGATCACGTAATGGGTTAAAATACAATTTGAAATGAGTATGTTTGCTCGCTTATGAACTTATGATGTCATACATCGTCATATTAAACATATATTCTAAGTAATAAGTTATTATATTCTATATAAATAAATTACTTATCCCATAAGCCCAGTTCTTTCATCTTTGTCTGGAAATATTGCTGCAGATTGACGGCGCTTTGATAGTACTCTGTATCTGGGCTATTGAAGAACTTACAGTTCGTGAACATGCGCGTCATATCGGCGATAAACAGTCTTCGACTCACATAGTATTTATTCTTCAGTCGTTCAGTCATGATTTTCAAATCTAAAACAAGAAATAAAGTTAAACTTTAAATTACAGATCCAATTAAGAACTAACCCATTGGATATTTGATATGATCATAATATGTAGGAACCTCCTTCTTATTTACAGCAGACATGAATGGCCATGCATCCTCATGTGCCTTGACGCAATTGAGAACAGTTCGCAACATTGAAGTCAGCGTCTCCATGTCTTGAGATTCTTCCAAAAGTTGACCGCCTCGGGTGGCACGTGGTGCTGGTTTCCACGCAGTTTCCTGGATGCCAGGTATCGATTCAATCGGTATGCTTTGCACACCTTCTTTAAAAAATGACAATCCTGGATATACTTTGGTGACTTTCTTCTCTTTATTATGAATCAAATGCTTGAATATATCACGTTGTCGACGAACAACTGACGTCACTTGAGTATAAATGATATTCGAATTCAATTCACAATGCATTAGTGTAGCACTTTCATATTCTTTGATGTATCCTTGATAATTACTTCGTGGAAGTTTAATATCTTTGGAGAAGCCTTGTTTTTCAAAGTAACCAATCGCATGCTGATCGGCATACGTTAGAAAATGCAAGATGTTCTTACGAATGTGATAATCCTTCAAGTGATTCATCAAGTGAGTACCATATCCTTTAACTTGTTCCGGAGAGGATACAACACAAAAGACAATTTCTGAGAATCCTTGTGATGGAAATGTGCGAAAACAGATGCCTCCAATTGGTTGTTTTCGTTTAATCAACGCCAACGTACGATGTTTCCTGTAAAACAGTTAATTAGATGACAAGATAAATCGCAAGATAATATTCATTACGGATCAAATATAAACTGTGAAATATATTCTTTGGGCATCATCGGTAATTGGTGTGATACCACGTTTTGTAAGCCAACTAGCCACAACATTGTCTGTTTAGAAACTGGTTCAGTTAAACTATTTCCAACGATGTGAAACTCAATAATTTTCGCCCTTTCCTCCGTTTTAGCTGCTTCATCACGAGCCGGCGATTCCTCAGCAAAAACCGTCTGTAATCAAGTAATACGAATTATATTGTAATACTAATTTATTATTACATTACATCCGGGCCAGCTTCATTTGGATCATCAATTGCGCGCATAATTTCCCGTAGTAATTCCGTGCTTATGTCGTTTGCATCATCCATAACTTTACGCCGTTTGGGTTTTAAAGGAGAATTAACATTTTCTGTATTGGAACCCTCAACTGTTGGATCCGCGTTTTTGAGTGGAAGTTTAGACTCTGCAAAAATTTGAAACTTAAATAAAATAAAACACCAAACAAATTCAATTTTTATACTTCTCCTATTTGAATCTAACAACACTTGAATATATGGCGATGGTGGAGGTTTGAAATCAGAATCCCAAATTGGTGAGTGATCTGTGTAAATTTCAGTTTCCAAAGTTTTCAGAAATGCTGGAAAATGCGTCAATATAATCACACGACGTTCCTGTGGCATTTTATCGCGTTTCATATGAAATTGATCCATTATTTGCTTTCGAACATATTTGAAAACAGCACGTAGCAAAGTTCGTCCAAAAACTAAAATTGTTTCATAACTCATCAATGAGTCGCAATATGCTGGCACATGGCAAAAGACAAACCATCTGTAAAAAGTAAAACTATATTAATACCCATTGATATGCTATTTGTTAAATCTACCTTGTGTATGCTATCTTATAAGCACTGATCTCATCTTGTGTAACATTTTGCACTTGGGTACATGGGGCAGGAAAATCCCATGTATTCAAGCAATGCAAGAACAACTTGGCCAAGTCATGCATAGTGTTCCATTCTTGTCGACTAAGATGTGAAAACTTGTAAAGAAGCAAATTTGTTACTGCTGTTGATATTGATGGCTTCTCAAATGGTGGCTGACCCAAGGGTCCCTCAACAACTGGAGTATCAAATGTGAGAATGCATTTACACAGTAACTAAAATCATAATTAAATGTATATGATATTATAGGTCCCATTTGAGATGTATACCTTAAAGAGATAACTGTATACTTTTATTGTATCAGGATTCTTTTCTCTATTCATTGCTGTATACATATTTTCAACATCAACAACCATTCTTAATAAGTGGTTAACTTCATCCTCTGATTTTAATCGCAGATGGGTAATATGCATTTCTGTAGAAAGATGTAATTATTAAAATACATTCTAACAACTTCATAATAAATAATATATATTCTCAATTGAGGATATTTAAATAGTTACCCAATTCATGATCACATTTGCAAGGGTCTGTAAATACTGGATTGGTATTCGATGGATCTTTTTTCTTCCAACCAGCACATGAACATTTATCAGTCTGAAATAGAGTATGTATATTTAGTGTTTCATTTACAGGTACTACTATTCCCACCTGGCATTTTGAGTATATTGATAACTTAAGCAACTTTTTGTTATGGGGTAAATTGAGTATGTCTTGTTTCCTCTGCTGAATCTTCTGTAAGTTTGTTTGCCTTGGTTGTTCTGCCTTGGCTTCCCCATCTGCACTTGATGCAGCAGCTTGTGTGTTTTCAGACATTTATTGGATTTAATTAAGATGCTTAATTATCTGATACGAACAACTCTTTAGGTGAACTACTACATTTCTATTTTTAATGAACAGATAAAGGCACTGGTTTTCATGACAAATTTTATACTTGATTTAATGAACATTTTATAATGGTCAAAACGACATGATTAAGTTTATTTATGATTTGCCTACTTTAGCTGTTCGCGAATTTGATGCTTCGATCCGTTTGCCGGCCCAGGATGCAAAGGATGCATCGAAACAGTGCATAACATGACATCTCTAATTAGAAAACCTAAGTTTTTATTAATGTACATATGCTATTTCATGAAAATGTTGAAATTTATTTTAACGAAGTAGCACTTATTTTATAAAAACGGACAATTTATACCAAAGAGTGCTCAGTACTGTTTAAACTATTTATAATTATTTAAAATGTTATTTTGCGCCATCTCTTAGTCAAATTCAATTTCATTAAAGAAGGAAATAAAATAAAATTTTAGGAAATTTTTGAGAATCTAATAGTAGTAAACAATACGAATCCCACCAAAATGGATTTTAATAAGTTACTACAAGATAATTTAAGGAAATTAGCAGAATTTCAGCATTTTATTTCCGCATAACAATTGGGTTATTATGTGTTAATTGGGTTGCCTATGTTAACCATTAACAAATGAAAAATCGGGGAATACCTGTGTTCTTTTCTTATTAGTCACCAGCTAGGCATGCAAGCAATAAGACGAACAAGAATGACCACATCCTCTATCTCATCTATGACCACATCCATTTGATTACGACGACGCAGTCGACGCCGTGGTCGACGCTGGCAGCGGCGTCAACGGTTTCACCGGTGTTTTGTCGCACTCGGTGCGCCTGGGGTGCGTACACGGTGCGTATTCAGCGTCGTCAGCCAGCAGCCGTTTACGAGTTCTCCAAGTCTGCTGCTGCGAGCGGCGCACCAGCGACCGCAGCAGGCGTAGTAGTTTTTAGTCGGTCGTCGTGCGTGCAGCTGCAATTGCGAAGCGTGCTCGTGGGTCTCGCCGGCGCGTTGTGTTGAAAGTGAACATGCAACATGGCCGTGCTCGCGACAAACATCAGCGGACACTTACAGAATCAGCTAACTCGTTCGCTGGAGCGCATTCTCGAGGATGCAAATCAGAGCGGCGAGCTGAAGCTGAGTAATCGGAAGCTGAAGGATTTCCCGAAAGCTGGACTCAAGTACAATCTAAGCGACACTGTTACTGCAGGTATTGCCCATTATGATTGCCTCAAATTCCCCAAGCGCATACACAAACTTCGATATCATTCCGAATTATTACTCAATTGTTATTACTCATAGGCATTCGTACTACGGTTGTAATGCAGCAAAGCATGACTGCACGCGTCGATTGGTTATCAAAGCGGATATGGTTGACGATACGAAATGGAATTACACTTCCTAAAGTGCGAAGATTACGGCCACGATGAAAAATAACAGGGTGGAGAATGCTTGTGTTTACAAACAATGACTCGAACATTGCCATCCAATGGGACATTGTATTCCTCCAATTGCAAATGACTAAACTGTCCGTTTATATCTTCTAGTATGTGAAACTTAAAACCTCGGATTTAATCCCAGAGCGCAACTTTATCTCTCTATTTTCACGCACCGATTTTAAATGCATTCTCTCGTCTGCGACTGAAAGCCATTTGATATGTCTGAAATGTTTCAGCGTAAGTGCAATGCATCTGTTTTTATAATGAGCGACGGGCTTAGATGACGGTTGAACGCACGCTTCTATCCAGAGAAACAAGACGAGCAAGAGTTCACCCCATCCCGGCGCGACTCGATATATAAATTTCGTGTTTTAATGCCATAACTTCTAGGCGAAAGCAAGAATCTAAGAATGGAAGCGTATCATTCCAATGTGGGAGCTGGCAGGCGATGAGGCAGGTGCATCGTGGTTGAACGCGTGTCGTCACTGTGAGCACCCGGAGATATCGTCACAAACGTGGAGAATATTCTAAACATAAAGGGCGTTTACCCTCCTAGAGTTTTGCTCTGTCATAGTTTTAAATCAGCCTCCATAATGGACGCAAACGTAATGAAAGCCCGTTTGAAAACCGCAACATATTTGTTTCAATGGAATTGTCTCTGATAAACAAATACATATAGTTGAAGGATTGAAGATACAATGATTTGGCAACAGTTGATGCAAAATATCTAAAACATGAGTTCTAAATAATGTTTTAGCCCAAGAATTTTTAATACATGTACATTAAAAATGAGATTTTGAAGGACAAGATGATTTTAGATAATACATCTTTACAATCAATTGTCAAGCACATTTCACTAATCAAGCATACATTTTCATTAGCTGTTATGTACCAAGATTGAGGTGTAGCCAAATTTTTCTACCGACTTTCAATCTTGCATAAATTTTATGGAAATAATTCATTCTTCTAATCTTTTGGAAGAATTATTCACTAATGCAGCAACACACAAGTTCTGCCAAAGCAACGACTTGTTTATTACTAACTGCTCGAAACCCTTCTGGCTGCTGAAATTGCAATATTCTCATTGATCATAATCGAAAATTCAACGTATAAGTAATGAAAACTGTTTAAATAACCACAAATTCAAATCGTTTCAATTGAATTATTTTGAAATTCAGATAAACAAATGTAGTTGAAAGATATGTAGAAATACAATAATGAAGATTGCAACTAACTTAAAATTTCTAGTTTTCTCAATACTCTTCGCGTGTGTTCTAAAAATATTCGCTAAATAATGTTTTAACTTGGGAACACATTGAAATTACATGAGTCATTCTTAGCTGATACCGATAAATTTTATAACGATATTGAAGATTTGATATAAATGAGGCATAGAATATCACTAGCTTGCAAATTCATCGTGAAATATTCAGCGAAACCGATAGAGCTACATTAGACTAATCAATATATTATATTAAGTGAATCCCACAGAAAATCAAACAGAAAACTGATATCATCCATATCAACATTATCATCACAGAAATGACATTCTCGATGTTGTTAGTGCTGGATGAAAGTGACGAACGCAATAATCGAGCAAGCAGCGTAATAACTGATTAGGCTTCATTAACATCCAATTTTTATTCGTATATTGAAATCAACCATAAGCCTGTGTAGAAAACGATGTTGTATTTTTAGACGTTTATTCATTGTTTTATTTACAACCGAGCGTTGTAAAATATACGTTATTTTAACATAAATTAAACGTTTAACAAGTAGTTACATGTTCATTCCACTCTAGAATTTTAATGGCGCTGTTTCTATTAAGTTGCAATAACGTTTAAAAAACAATTTTTTCCCAAAGAGCGTGAAACGCTTTAGGAAACACGTGCAAGACTCCAAAGTGTTGATTCATTGATGCCATAAGTGCAGACTTGAATGTAAAGAAATGTAAAAGAAGTTTACTTGAATTTTTTGAAACGGGCAATCTGTATTATTTTCTCACATGTTTTAACAACATTCTTTTCTTGGTATTCGCGATTCTTCGTAACTCTATAATTAGCAGCATATAATAAGCGTAATTAGTGTGTATAAAAACGAAATTCGACACAGTTCCAATAAAATGGTGTCTGTTATAAAACATATATTGTCGTGTAAAGCAATTTTTTGGAGTCGTAATCTTTTCTTTTCTGTCATTATTTTCTATTTAGTGTAGACACTGATTAATATTTATAAGTGTAAAATTTGAACTTGTCATTCCAATTTGTTTTATAGTAAAGGCAGCTGTTCAATATGATTTGCCAATTCAGCTTTATTTGCGCAGAAATCGAATGCAAATAAAAATGATATGTGTAGGTTAATGTCATGATATTAGGTGTTTAGAAAATGGGATACAAAATAAAACAAAACCAAGCAACGAACTCAATAAGTTTACACACGGTGTAAACAATACTTCGTATTGATTTCAAACGCAAAATAATTTGATCTTTATAACATGCATTATATTCACTGGTTATCAGATCAAGTTCATGGCGAATTTAATAAAAAATTATATAATTTAAAATAGTATTGAAGAGTGAATTTGGCATTTACGCAAAATGAAATGCTAAGGAGAAGAATTTTAATAGCACAACGCGAAAGTCATTTTCTTTTGTTATTCTTCTTCAATTAGCCAACAAGTAGAGTCATACAAATCTGATTTACACTCTTTTTTTGTTCTTAATAAAGAACAAATGTTTTACAACCTTGCTTGGCATTTTAACGAAATTAATGTCTTTCCGGTGCATAAATTCCT
>JARJDZ010001524.1:0-44701 GCA_030264555.1 Aleochara sp. GC000083
TGAAAAGACATTGAATAGTGCCTTGCGACTATTTCATGCACACTAAATTGATGAGGATACAGTTGTTATTTTCTCACTTTCTGCATGGCGCCCGGACCGTTGGCGGAGGGATCGACCAGCTGGGATGGGTCGTGCGGGAGTTCGGGGGATGCAAGGTGAATTACAGGGCCAGTGCACCCCCGAACTCTTAGCCACCCATCCCGGTAAAGTTGTGATCCCTCCGCTTATGCGAGGACCCTCCATAGGGTACCACTGGTTTTAATATTTTAAAAGATGCACCAAATGTGCCAAAGGTTTTAAAAAAGAAAATAATTCTCTATTGCTGACCAATTTGTTGGTGGAACTATAGGAACATGGTAGCCTGATTGTAAATGAAGATTTAATATTGTTTATTATCACAAGACCACATTTGGTTATTAATTAAGTGATAATGTGTTATTAGAATTAGCATTTGTAATTTAATAAGACTTGAACTGTCGCCAAGTCGATAGGGCTAGAGCAAAGGATAACTATCAACTTTGTAATAAGTTGTAAGAATTAGTGATAAACTACTACCCAAATTGTAGAGTCACTATAAATCTTGCATACAACCAATTAATGGTGATGAACTACTGAAAAAGTAGAGTCACTGCAAATTTTGGATACAAGAAATTGGTGATAAACTACCAAACAGTAGAGTCATCAAAATCTTGCATTATATTATTGATTATCCTTGCCAGAATGAAGATCTACAAACGCTAATCATTACCATTATTACTGATCAACAAGATGTTTTGATGAAATCATCAGTGGCTTGTGATATCACATTGTAACAATTAAACCAAGTTTCTTAAACTTATGGGTAACCATGTTTCTGATATGTACTTACCAAATATATTGAAAGATGCAAGCAAAATATGAAAAAGAAAAAATAATGATACCAAAAAAATAGAAATACAGAAAACTAATAAACAAAAAAATATGAAAGAGAAAAGCAAAATAAAAGAGAAAAAAGAAAAGCAAAAATGTCGAAATTTCAAAAGGTGGTACCAAAAGGAGGGTCAGGTCTCGGTGGTCCCAGAAAGTGTAGAGGATAACAACTGATGGTGTGCATGTATGGTCAGAAGGGCACTAAAAAGGGATCAATTCGATGATATTCCCAGCTTGCTCTCATCGTATTCTTGGCGCGTTCGAATCGCCCCATGAAGAGAACACCTTGGAACCATTTCCAGGTGCAAACCTCAATACGAAGGGCTAGGTCATAGAAATGATTTGAAGTTGAATCCAACAATGATCCAGTTTAGCAAAAGTAATTCGAAGATCGCGTTATTTACTCCTTTTTCTAATTTGTTTAAAACAAATCATTGGTTGCTTTTTGGATAATGAAAAATTGTGTTTATACTGTTCAATATAAAATAGCTTTGTTTATCCTCATTCCTTATAAGATATTCTGTAATTATCCTTATTCTTGTAATAAAATAGGTTGTTTCTGTTGTTTTATTTCGCCCCCATTGTTTTAAATTTCAGAATTAAGGGTTGTGTCAAAAGAAGGATGTTTCCAATTTAAGAAAGTTAAGTAGATTGAAATATTGTTTGATGCATGAATATCGTTGATCGAATGAGACAACCAATTTACCACCTGGTTTGTTTACTTGTTCAATCTTCGATATTTTCAAAAATTTGAAATGTTTCTGTAAACGCCCTGTATTTCGTTGTTTCAAGTTTTGCCGCTAGATGGCATTTCAATGTGATTTCTAAGATTCATTTAAACACATTCCGTCGAGGGCGCCACCATCTTACTCTGCTTATAAGGGAGTAATGTCTCACATTATTCCCTCCACGCTCCGTTTTAAATTTTCTCTCAAATCAGGTTGGCAACATTGCTTTCAAATTCACGAATATCACATGTTCGAATGTGTATGTGTAAACAATATGGCGTGTGACGTTTGAAAGATGTTTTCGATCGAATTTTAAACACTATTTTTACGGTTTTCAAGGGTTTAGATTCGGGCGTGATTTGTTTCATAGGATTTATAGGATTTCTATGTACTACAAGCATTCGAAAGGGAGGAAGAGTCGAAATGTTGAACCAGGGCTCGATGGAAGCAGCCTATTCTGCATCCTACGTTGAAAACTACTTGGATTGCGTTGAAAATTTGCCAAACGATCTGCAACGAATGATTTCCAGAATGCGCGAATTGGATGTGAATTACCTAGGTAAGTGCACAACCAAATCTCGGCTAAGTGCATGGCACGAGGCCGCCGTTTTCATTCATTACATCTGCCACACTAACAGTTTCCTGGAACTGTACAACGTCTTGAGATCTAATTAATAACGTAAATATGTTTCAGTGCATGTTAGAGAACTTCAACAACAAAAGGACCTGTGGCGAAACACTGATCATGAAAGCAGCAATAAACTAGTGAGGATCGTGCTAAAGATGCAGAAGGCACTGATTGCTGCACAAGAGCTAGGGGATGAGAAAATGCATTTATTACAAGTTATACAAGACAAAATTGAGAATAAGATGCGCGTTTTGGATCAGGATTATAAGAATTTGGATTTTGGCAAGGAAGAGGGCAGTAACAATGAAAGTAAGGAGCAGCCAGCAGTGGCGAATAACACTGCCAACAATAACAGCTCCAATGCAGCTGATAGGCCCAATAAAAGAGCAAGACGCTCCCGGCATGAAACATACTCAGGGCTGGATTCCAATCAGAACGACAATGGCCAGACAGATCACACAACAAGTAGAGGACAAGTTACAGCTGCAGCAAATAACAGTGCTAAGAAAAATACTGGTAATGAAACAATTACACCTTTTGCTTGCTCCTTTATTTTTGTAACATTAATAATCCCAAAGTTTGAATATAAGAGATCCTTTAGTTATATGTATTGTTGTATTTTAGGTGTTGGTAAAAAGAAGAAGCGCAAATCGCGCCAGAACAACCATCAGCGCGAAGAGTCACCGCCCAAGGAGGAAGAATCCACTATCGATCACGACGAGCCCACTTATTGCCTTTGCGACCAGATCTCTTTCGGCGAGATGATCATGTGTGACAACGATCTTTGTCCGTTCGAATGGTTCCATTTCTCGTGCGTCCAGCTGACGACGAAGCCAAAGGGCAAGTGGTACTGCCCTAAATGCCGAGGCGATCGACCAAACGCCATGAAGCCAAAGGCACAATTCCTCAAGGAACTAGAACGCTACAATAAGGAAAAGGAGGAAAAGACGTAATAGAAGGCCGATCTCGTGCTGGATGCAGAGTGGAGGATTTGTTAACGTACAAAAATGGAAATGAATTTTACAGCGCATGCCGTTCCGGACCCGGTGTTCAAAATCCGTTACGAAATTCGGCGTAAGAATCTATCAAATTTGAAATATTTAACTTGGTAAGCTTAAGGAACAGATGATTTAAGAAATTCGTGGATCTTATTTAGGATATAGCAAACGTGATTTGAGTATCTTTGACTCTTTTTTGATGTACAAATATGAGCTTGTGTGCTTTTTTCGCGCAATTTGGTGCAATCTGATAGATATATTTACTTAGATTACATCGTTTTAGTCCCTCTATGTAGAAAGCACACAGGATTCTAAGATCAAAAATGAATATGGAATGTTGTTTTTTAAAAATGCATTTTCTTAACGTTCCTCTGCTATCACAACCTTAGAAATTCATTGCAGAATCTTTTATTTTATTTACAAAGCAACCAAAAGTGCTAATTTATATTACTATTTCATTTTATTGAGTACTGTATTTATACTAATCACAACTTGTGTTTCTTTGTGTGACTGTTAAGAAATGCATCAATATGCATAGCTACAAGCTTTGGTGATTTAATGTGAAAGTGTTTCTCGTTACTTTTATCGCCCATTTTAATTCTCGTCACCACATTTGGCCCCCGTCTAAGGATATCAAGAAACTCCTTGTTCAACAAATTCATCTCAAAATTAATAATAAGCAAAACTGGGCACTGTAATGGATGCTTTCGCAACAAATCGATGGAATACTCATAACCAATGAAATGCATCAGAATTCCATTTAGGCGCAAATCATTTCTTAAAACATATTTTCCGTTATCAATTTTTCGAGCACCTCTTTGCATTAAATTGTTAATTGTTAATGAACAATCCCTACTCTTAACGTCATATTTTGTTTTATAGAATTTCAGCAACTCTTCTTTAGTATATTCTACAGGGCTTTTCGTTGCCAGCTCATTTGCAATAGCAAAATAAGTTTTTGCGTGTTCACGCAACTTTTTTGAAAAGTCTCGTGCCTTTGTCCCGTAATCGTACACATTTTCGAGGAGAATCAGTTGGGCAACACGTTTAGGATAGACTTGAGCGAAAACAAACGCCAAGTGAGCGCCTTTTCCATGCCCTAGCAAAATAACTTTACGATCATGATTTTGTCCAAGTTTAAATACGACATATTTCAGCGCTAGGATGTAATCGAAGAAGTGGTACATCGAATTTGGAAGCATGTGCGATGATTTCCCATGTCCTGGCAGATCAACAGCAGCATAACAAAACTCCGTTGATAAGTTTGTTATCAGTACATCGAATGAGGCTGCATTATCATGGAGATCGTGAATTAAAAGCACTGGCTGTTTTGAATCGTTACCGTAGAATTTATCTATAAAACGATACAATTCTATTAGCAGTTATAGTTGAGTAAGTACTTTAGACTTACAAGTTATTTGCCCCCAGGGAACCTGCACTTCTTGCTCCATTCTGCAACAAATAAAAGTTATTGTGCACGCTTCGACCTCTCCAATTAAACTTTATACGTATCAGTTGACCTTTGATCTTAAAGGTTTCTCAGTACAATAAAAATAAACTAAACTATTGGCGAATGCTACAATAACTTTTACTTGAATCTTTTATCAGAAAATTTAATTCTTAATTACTATTTTAAGAATTTGAAAATTTTTGAATTTTTTCAGGAAGCATCCAAATAAAAGTATCAAAATATTGACTCTAACGCCCTCTACATAGTCCAATTGCCTTCACGGTTCCCCATTTAAAACATTGAGTCTCACAGGTGAGTAAGGGCGCTGAAGTCGTTAAATTGTCACAACAAACAAGAAGCAGGGTTTTTTCGATGTGTGTTGGTAGCGTGGTAATTTAATAACAAGAAAAGAAGAGCAAGGAAAGCATTGTATCCCTACAAATGCTTCCCAAAATGTGTTGAAAACGAGTTCGTTTGTATTTCGATGTATGCACGCTGCCAACTAACACAAGTAAGCAAAGATTGCATAGGGATCCATGCGCTACACCAGCTCCAAAAACGTTCTCGTGTTTGGCGCATTTAATTAGAAACAGCCAAATAAGTCCATGTTTTTGCGACAAGGCAAAACGCCTGTGAATGCTAGATGTATGGAAAGACGGTCGCAAACGCTGAGTGGTGCAGAGCAAGTGCAAATGTGAATCTGTGGCTTATGGATGCTTGTGCAGTGCCCATTTTTGGGGAATTTCCGATGCGTTTGCAATAATGCATCGATGAGAACGCATAATTATTCTTAAAACAAAAGGAGGCGACTTCACCGACTTGATACTGTACGGCTGAAGCGCATCATGAATGGTAAGCATGCGGAAGTTACAGCACGAAGCACGAAAACACATTAACTAATTGCAATAGAGTCTCTGAAAGCTGCTTGTTTCCAATGAATTAGATATTATTGCGTTAAAGTAATCGCAATGTTGATTGCAACTTGAGAGCTATTAACTTTGTAGTAGAATTACTGCAATTGGATTATCCAGTGCAAAATGTTCAATAACGTTGGTCGGCTGCTAATTTATAGTTGTTTGGCCAGTGTTAGATCATAATTACACTTAGGGTGATCTTTACAGTTTACACAATGCCGGGCGTTGCAGATATGGGAATGGTTTGGTTGGGCTCGAACACACCAGAAATGTCTCTTGGCATCATGCAGCAAGATTCCAATGAAATGCTCATGGACAATGATAGCAACTACTACCCATCTTCACATCACAGTACATCAAATCATTCCATGGATGATATGAGCAGTCAGTTGCAGAACTCTCCCATGGTAAGTATTTAAGCTACAATTTAAAATGAATTGTAATCTTTACGATTTGTCTCAGCAGGCTATGGATGGCTTAGATCTGCTGCATATGGGTGATAGCAATGATGGACATTGCTACATTGAGGATGACTCTCAAGTCTACATGATAACAACTGCCACTCAAACATTACCATGCCCCACAAGGAAAATAAAGCCTGTAAAGCATCCTGGACTTGTACTAAAGACACCAATTGCATATCAAAGCAACACTGATCCTTCAGTGCTGCCCATTCAAAAGGATGGCATTGGTAAGTTACTACAAATTAATTCCAACATTGAAAACTCTAATCATATATTTTCATTTGAAGCTGTATGCGAAAAATGCGGAGCAATTGGCGTGAAACACGCGTTTTACACGCGTGAACGTCGCTTTTGCTCGATAGCTTGTGCACGTGGGTACACTGGCTTCAACATCCTGCCACAGAACTCCTCGACGCAGACGGCTGATTTCGCTGAGCACCAGTTCAAACTGAAGATGAATGATGAGCTCGAAGGACTCACGTACGACCCTCCATTTCCACAAATTGCCAAGCCCAAGGAAGCGCAGATTGGCGATGATGCCATGACTGTAATTCGTCGTCGCACGAGCAGCATACCCAACAGCTATGATTGGGATCAACGCATCCAAGATCAGCACTTTGTCGCTGCCCCAGTGCGTTGTTTCCCTTCTGCACCAATGGCAGACATTTGGGACAACATCGCCGTGGGCATGAAGGTCGAGGTGGAAAACACGGATTGCGAGAACGTTTCAGACTCATTTCCTGACTCGTTCTGGGTGGCGACCGTCATGAAAATCGTCGGCTACAAGGCCCTCGTGCGTTATGAGGGTATGGGTCATTGCGCACTGAAAGATTTCTGGGTTTCGCTATGTTCGAACCAGGTGCACCCTGTGGGCTGGTGCGCCACTATTGGCAAACCGTTGATTCCGCCCTTAAGCGTCGAAAACGTCTACAACGACTGGAAGGAATTCCTGCGCAAGCGACTCACTGGAGCCAGAACGCTTCCCTCGAATTACGGCAATAAAGTCAACGACTCCTTGAAATCTCGATTTCAAGTAGGACTACTCTTGGAGGTGGTCGATAAGAACCGCATTTCGCAGGTGAAGGTTGCAACGATTAATAAGATCGTTGGCAAACGCCTGAATGTTAAATACTTTGACATGGCTCCGGAGGATCCCGGTTTTTGGTGCCATGAAGATTCGCCTCTGTTGCATCCAGTTGGCTGGGCGAATCGCATCGGCCATAAAATTGTCGCGCCACCATTTTACCAGGATAAGGTCGCGAACGGCTTCCTCGACGAGGATGATGCCACCGACGAGTTGTTCAAGAGATTGCAGGTTGGCGAAGCTGACATTAAGAGCGAATTCACAGTCAGCATGAAGCTAGAGGCTATTGATCCACTAAATCTATCGTCGATTTGTGCAGCCACTGTGATGCAGGTTCTAAAATATGGATACATCATGATTCGCATCGACACCTACGATGCAGATGCTAGTGGGGCAGACTGGTTCTGTTACCATAAGAGTTCACCATGCATATTCCCCATCGGCTTCTGCCACAAGTTTAATATACCATTGACACCACCAAAAGGTTTCACAGCAGCGCAATTTTCATGGACGAATTATCTGCTGGAGACTGGGAGTAAGCCGGTACCGACCTCAGAGTTCAATTTACGCATACCTGAACATGGGTTTCAAAGAGGAATGAGGATAGAAGCTGCTGATTTGATGGATCCACGATTGGTTTGCGTCGCAACTATTGCCCGAGTCGTTGGGCGTTTGTTGAAGGTAGGTTTTCCAATATTTAACAATCGTATTACATTTTTTTTAAATTAATTTATGCATTTCCAGGTCCATTTTGATGGATGGGAAGAAGAATACGATCAATGGCTGGATTGTGAATCGCCAGACATTTATCCAGTCGGCTGGTGCCTGAGCGTGGGCCACAAACTCGAAGGTCCACCAGGTCTGGGCTGGCATAAACAAACACCAAAGGTTTCGCAGCAGTCGAAGCAAATGAAGAAACGCGGACGCAAGAAAAAGAAGGACACTCTACCCCCGAAACCTGTCAATAATAATGTGAACACCACGCAACAATCACGCCAAAGTGCACGTAATAATGATCTCAACGCCAAACCGCCCCAAAAAAATGACGCAGTGCCGACTAACAACGATGTGGAGATGCGAGAAATTGATGAGAATAGGCTCGCACCAAAATTTGTCCAGGCAGATGAACCTGGAGGACCTGATCAAGATTTGCCTGTCTCCACGGAACCAAATTCATCAGCGCAAACAGCTGAGCCACCACAAGAACGAAAAGTGTCTTCGTACATAAATGTAAGTATTTGTTACAAAGTTGAAATCTAAAAATTCAGTTTTTAATTTTAGGGCAATTTTTATTTCATTACTTGAAAGTTTTTAATTATCATTTTTGAACAGTTGTAACCAGTTATAATATTCATTTGCATTTTGCAGGCAAGCTCCAGCAATAACGCGAAATTCATACCAAGATTAGTGGATACCAGTGGAACTAATAACAATGGAAATGCGGAAATGGGTGAGCTTTGTCCAAGCGAATGGAGCGTTTTCGATGTCGCGCAATTTCTACGCGTCAACGACTGTGTCAACTATTGCGATTTGTTCAGCAAACACGTAAGTCTCCGGAAATTTACATAGAAATTACTGTTACTGAGTTCTTATTTATTATCATTTTTTTTCTTTTTAGAAAATTGATGGAAAAATTCTCTTGGATCTAAGCAAGGAAGACATTTTGGAACATACAGACGGCAAAGTGGGACCATCGTTGAAAATTTACGACTTGATCCAACAGCTCAAGAACAAAATAAATCCGCACCAATCTCGGCTCGCCAACAAGACAAACAAAAAGTTCTTGTAGGCGCCAATGCGATTCAATTCATCTGAGCGTGAATATTGCGTTCATTTGCAAGCCAAGCAGAATACAAAATCAAAGATTTTGCAAATTATCAATAGTGCCTACAAATAAACCAAAATATTGGGTGTTTTGATCAGATTAGTTATAGAGAAGGTGATAACTTTATTAAGCTAATGAGAATTTGCTTCATAAATAGTAATCATTTACCCATTTTCTATTTTATTTATTTTTATTTCAAGCAACAATGACTCACTTTTCTATGTCCTAATTTGGATTGAAACACTCAGTAAACAGACAATGTACATGTTAATAATGTTAAACAAATCACTGATGATTTATAGTCTAAATTGTCATACAAATCAGTATAATTAGCAGGGAGCTATCTGAAATATCGCATAAGCAATTTAAAATGAGCAAAACCACTTATAATGTTCGAAACAAACGATTACGTTGACGTTCAATGTAGAGAAAATGCGTTAATTGCAAGGAAAATGCGTTAATTGCAGCTAGAAATGCAGCGCAATTGGTGAACATATTCAAACGAGTTATTGCAATGATCCAATGTAAATTCAAAACACACGTATTTAGTGGAAGCAAAAAATTATTGGTGCTACATCGCTTCCAGCAGTTGAATATTTGATTGAAATATTTTTTTGGCTGGCAAAATATTCGTTAACACATTCTTCAACAAATTTGCCGAACAAATAACCAAAGTAGGAATTTAACCAATCAATATGCGATATTATTGCCACATTTTCACGAGTTTTCTGATCGTTTCAGTTGCGTTGACTAAAATAAGAACTCATAGTTAAGTAGGTATTTTTACGGAGAGAATGAATTATTTATGAAGCATTTTATTAGTGGAGTACGAAGAATAGAAACTTTAAGGATGCGAAGAATGAAGTTGATCGACAATATCCCGAAATTTGCTGCGCAAAAAAGAAGCAATGAGCAGCTAATAATTTTCTGCATTTGCATGTGCCTCGAATTATTTTATTGCGTTCTTTCATTGCATTTAGTTTTGTCTGTTTAAGATTCTGAACGAAGTAGTCGATGGAATATTCGAGCCAGTTGGAGAACAATGAAGAAATTGAATTATGCGAAAGGAAGACAATTTGAATGGACCGGAAGCGCATTATGGAAGAGTACCGCAGTGGTGCCAACGTGCCAGCGACCATTCCATGAGATGCTTTCCTTCAACAGTGTGCATCGACTACACATGCAGTGTGCAACGTCGCATCAAGATTCCCTGAACATGCATCTGGAAAGGAACGGGACGAGCGAGGGGAGCATTAGCAAGGTGAATACAAAAGTCTTTCATCCTTTCCCAGCAAAAAGCATCGGGCATATTTCCATTCGCGTTGGTCGGGATCGTGCACGGAATGGCCGCGCGCGCGCGCGTTTACGTTTTGCGCCCGGTGTTGCATTACTTATGCGAAGTGCTGTACTCATCCGACCGCGTTCCTTGCACGGCGTGGTGGGGCGCGACCAGCTGGCAGACGCTCAGCGTACGGCAACGACGGCCCCTTGCGCCGCACGCTAGCGCGCCGAAAAGCAGCGCCCGCCACTCACACACAAGCGTCGCCACGACAACTCGCCGAAAAACAATGCGGCGAAACGATAATGTCATGTGTGGCTGGCGGCGGCGAGTGACAGGCGAACGGCGGCCCGGAGGGCAGCAATCGGTGACGCTGAAACGCATCCACGCACCAGCATCTCGGGGGTAAGCAATCGCGCGAATTCTGCAAGCGGGCCCGTTTTCGGCGTGCGCGCGCGCGTGCTTGTGTGCGTGCGGCGAGGAAGGCGTAGGATCGGCGTACGTTGAGGCGCGCGGTGCGGCGTCCGGCTGGCACCGAGAGACCGGGGACCCTCAGCTATTTCCCGCCAAACGGCGTCATCAGAAAACCGCTGTGAGGCGTCCGTAGCGTATGTTTGGTCTCTCGTGTGTGCACCGAGCGTAAACCTCGTAGCGTGTGTAGAAAGCAGCGTGTCGCGCGTTTTCCGAACCGGTGCGGCAATCTCGACCGATCCAACGACTTCAAGTCAGCCAACCCACCCGCCGCTCATGTGCGTATGGGCACTAAAGTGTCGGCCGAACTGATTACGGCGAACGTGTGCGTTGAGAATCTCGCGACAACGTGCGCCGTGTTTTCGGGCGGCAAACCGAGCGCGCGCTGCGATTGCGGGCGGTGAAAAAAGCGCAGCCGATGCGTATGCATCCCGCCTGACTCGGCGTGACTTATCAGCTGAACACTTTGCAATTTTGCGCGCTAAGGTTGCCGGCGCCTGCCACCACCGACGTTTTGATTGTGTTTACAAATATATCGATCGCGAGCGTGCATCATCATCAGCAGCAGCATTACATAAATAGATCAACATTGCGCGGAATAAACGCGAATCGATACGCGGTACAATAATATTGCCGGATCAAGCAACGTGCGACTCGCGTTTGTTGTGTTGTTGTTATTGTGCTGTGCATTCATCTAGCAACACACCACACACCACAGCTGATTAACGAACTTAACTGATAAACTAATCGTGAGCTCTGTCGTCATCATTACAGCAGCGGGGCGGTTGCAAGGAAGATTATGTCCGTCTATGCCGATAAGAAAGTCATCTACGAAGAGGCCTTCGAGGATCGAGTCGAATTGGTTGAGACAATTGCAAGGTACTTTTGTTTTTTTATTGTCTTTTGTTTCTCTGTTTTCATTTGTTTTTTCGTTGATTATTGATGTCGGTAATACAGATTTCTTCGCATATGTCACACATGATGCATCATGTTGGTTGATATTATCAGTGGTTTCTATTTTTAGTGATAGCAACGAAAATATTTGCACATTAAATAACGCATAGAATAGAAATTACATAGAATGGATCCACGTGGGAATCGTAATTTTCATATTGCATTCTTATTGCAATCATTATCGACGAATACGGAATGATCATGAATATCGTTTGCATATTTTTTCGGCAAGCAAGGGGCAATAAAATTAATTTCCGGTTCGGATGTCCGCCATGTTGCGTTTTGGAAGCACATGAAAGTCACGCCGTCCGCTGAACGCTGCTGATCCTCGCCCATTTGCCGGCAAGATAAAGCCGCGTCTTGATGATAGCTGCCAACGGTGCGTATTTGAGTCAATATTTATTTGATTAAAAATAGAATTGTCGAATCAGCTGGACTGCATTCATGTCGCCCGTGTGCGGCAGTAACGCCGCATGAAAAAACACGTGTTTCAAACACGCCATATTATACGAGTGTCGCACACTTCCGGCCGCGCGCGCGGCTTCCTTATCACTTCCATAATGTGCAGAGCATTTCGTCGTTTTCTACGCGTCCCGTTTGCCTGCTCACTCGGCGCGCACGTAATCAGCGACAATAATAATTATCAGGTTTCAATATGTGCTTTTTAAGTCAAATTACTATGCGCTAGTCGGCCGGCTGTAAATATACGCTCGCATATAAATAAATACGGTGTCGTATATAAATAGCAAAATGGAGATAGAATAGATTCGCATCTACCGGGCGTTTACCGCAATTCGTAAATTAGACGCCAATGCAGAATGCAGTATTGTGGGTGGGCATTTGTGAATGCGCTTTCAGCGTCACACATGGTGGCTTGTATGATGCGATAATGCCATTACACCCACATCGCATGCATTTCACATGACTGCATGCATGTGGGCCTATTACCAGATGATGGGGAATGATGACGCTTTAATTTCGAGTGCGTTTTACGGCTAAAAATAGCGATTCACGAAATTGCTCGCTTATGTGTGCGGGGCTCTTGTCGCGAATGACTCACGCGGAATTGTTGATAAACGCCAGCGAACAACAATTTAACGCTTTCGTTTGCATTGAATCACTCATTATGGTGCCTGGTGTGTGTACAAGTTGGCTACACTTAATCCATATTGCTGCTTTAGTGGTCTTGTTCTCGGAACTGCGAACAGATAGCCAAGCATTCCCGATTGGGTTTTACCCAATCAGCTGCTGCACTGCAGATCGGGCGTATATTTTGCACACACGTCTGCTCATTTGATTGCTTTTCGCCTTAATTTTCTGCTTGTGCTTGTTAATGCATGAGATGCAATTCTTTAGAATAACGTCAAACAACTCCTCAATGTTTACCGATATACTTTCTTCTTTTTCAACAGTTTATATTGTTTTTATTGTCAAATTTTGGAGGCCTTTGAAAGTTACTGAATATTTGGAATATAATTTCGTCAATTATTGTTTCATGCAACAAATTTCGAGTTTAGAATTAGGACAAATTGATAGTTTAATTAGAAAATGTCCAGATTGATTACAGATTTCTGTATTACCGACTTGAGGATGGATTTGAATTAATGTTTTCTTGTTTTGCATTTTATCCTCTAAATATTCTCATTGAAAGAGTATTTTATGATTTCTTCCAATAATTTGATTACTCATTTTGGTTCTATAAGTTTTCGCAGTCAAGTTTTTCAGTCATATGAGTTTTAGAAGTTTTCCCAGTAAGTTTTTCTGATCATCTTTTCGAAAGTTTGTGTTTTGTATCTGATGCATTATTTAAAACTTTTATTTATATATTGATTCTCAAATATATTAATTTTAAGTAGTTAGACATGAATTAAAATAATGCAAAAACCCATTATTGAAAGCAAAGTTTGATCTGACTCATCTATTGTTACTACAGCTGGTACCATGCCAATTTCTCATTTTAGTTTGAAATAGAAGCCGTATCGCATCGAGTCACTCGCTGATGCGATGCGCACCAAACTCAAACAGCTGATAGATCAGATGGTGCTGTTTGCCGGCCTAAAGCAGCAGCTCGCATACTCGTGCAAATCTCACAAGGCTCGATCATGGATGGGGCCACGCATTGCACACGTACACGCTATAACGTGCCGGCATTCCGCGTTATCTATTGCTAAAGCCCATACGGGGACCATTCGCGTACGAATCCGAGGTGGAGCAAGCCAGCAACAACAAACGAGTATGCTGCCGATCTTCATCTCTTCTGCATCGGCGTGCGGCTTTCACTTCGATTACTTGCAGTTCCCTGAACAAGAAGAGGCGAGGCATCGCATTAGCGACAGATCATCAGATGTGAAATGCTTTTCGTACGGTTTAATCTATCACCTGAACGCACTCCCTCGCTCTGGTGTTTATGTCTTATTTGATGATGTCTCTTGGCGAATATCAGGTATATTAGATGGACGAATGAGCGAATGGAGGTTTATTTCCGATGAGTGGATCATCCGGATTTTTGGTGCACCCTGGTCATAAAAAATGTCACTCGCATATGTTCCCGAATTGGGAACGGATTATGAATCATGGGATTGTAGTTCCATATGGTTCACCTCTGATAGACTTGGTGCACAAACAGTAAAAACGCCATTTATGGTGGAATTGAGTAACGAGCAGCTGTTTGCTTCTGCTCCCTTTTTGTGTTCCATTTCAGGACATTGTTTTCTTTTCCTTTGCACGCATCGTGCCCGATATTATTCCGCATTGAATTTCAAAACCTGCCAGGTATAGAGAGGGTTACGACACTTCAGCAGGGTTTTATTAGTTGCTTTTCAATCAATTAGAGAATTTCCTTTGAGGGTGTAACACTCAACAATCTTTCTGGGACAAGTCATGCATGATGGTATCTGAATCAGTAGCCTAATGAAATTCGTGTTTTATTTGCTGCTTATTTTTCTATTCGCTTATGAATGAAACTAATTGAAGGCAACAACAAGCAGCTTCATCGTTGTTTACGCTGCGCTCGCGCATTCATCGCAGTCGCTCGGGTAATTGCAATTGTTGTGCAATGTCGAATAATTGCCATTACACCATGTATATAATATGCTACGGTTTCTCTCCCATTCATAAACGCACCGCAGCAAAACGAAATAACAAAATGCGCCATCCTCTCTGGAGGTGGTTTTGTTTGGGCATTGCTGCGCAGTTGATATCGCACCTTGTCAGCAAACAATCGGCGACGACATATTCACATGAGCGCGAGGACCATGTGGCATTTTGTTTGCACTTCCTGATAAACCAGTTTCGACCATACCCAATGTGCATTTCTTTGGCCGCGTCGCGTCTGCTGCGTCTCTGGCAGCGTGCCATTGAAGGTGGAATTTGCGACGAGTTTTTGGTGGTTTTCATTGAAATTCCTCATCGATTCGCATTGCCAATTGGTTTCTTGTTATTCAATTAACACGTGCGCCTTCTCCTCCTTCGTCGATCCACGCTGCCTAGCGTGAGAACCTCGTTCGTTTTGCACACGTCGATCACGTGCACCCAGGTATTCGGTTTTCACTTTGTTGGCCGCTGTTGTCATCGTCGATCCCGATTGCATTGCATAAAGTTGCAGCGGTTCCTTCTACCTGAAGAACCGACAGCACCAGGTAGTCGATTTCGCGTCTCGTGATGCATCAGGTAGTTCTCGGAATATTGTTGTCGTTGGGACTTTCTCAAGCCATACCGTCATCATCGCTTCCGACCAAATGGAGCGGACGACAAGTTCCTTGAAGTCGAAACGACACCCTCGTCTCATGCCTTCTTCGTCGTTCGCATAAATCCATTCGCGCACAATGCACAAACCCACACACATGCTTGATTTGAGGAGACAAGCGATGTGCATCGATGTGCGGACAATGGGATTGCCGCTTAGAAGAGCTTCTTTTCAAAAAAACGAGCCACGAGAGGCGAAAATGTGGAGCGAGGAATCGGCGCAAAAAATAGTGATACAAAAGAAGGGGTCGAACATTTTTTTGGGTGCCTACCCTGACCTTCCTGAACTTTCTAGAATTATGCGCCTTTTCAATTCGACTAGGGGTTAAAAAATCAAAATTTAAGTTTTCCTGGAAGTATTTGGGTTGAGTGATTGGAAAAAGCTCTCTGATATCAATCAATCAGCCAATCAAATATTGAACTTTAACATTGCTGAAATAACAAATTTGATGGGAAAATTAATTACAAATCATCCAATTGCATGCAATTCCGAAAAACAGAAAATTTAATAACAACCAAATGAAGTGGGAGTTGGTTATTAAAAAATAATTCATATTGAACATTTGGCATTCTGCTCGTTTTTTGATTTAAAACCATTGACATTTCCTGCTCAATTTGGACACGCTGAGTTGACATTAAATTAAATCATAACCAGCATAAAAATTCCCACCTGTACCTACTACCAGCAAAATAGGAAATAACATAAAACAATCGAAGAGGAGTCCGCATCGAAAACGTGTAATTTATGCGCATATTTTGGCTGCGTTTGAAAAAAATTATGAATTTATAATGTGTGGGCATAAATTATCAGCCAGCACTTATGTAACTTTCAAATTGTCCCCATACTCACACATCGATACATGGAGATATTGCCGGTTGTGCAAGTGTCATAAGTTATCGAATTTATTGTTTTTTTTTACTGCGAGCGAGGAGGACGTTTGCGTTATCAGGCGATTCCTATCACCGGTTTCATAACATAGTTTTTCGTTTTAATTGAACACTCGCAATGGGGGCGATAATAGTATCTAATAATAAATTCAGCGTGTAAGTAAACTAGTATACGAGGTTTGTGTTGCAGTATCATCGTGCGAGAGATGCGCCTTGTTTTTGTTTGGGTTTCTGGATGAGTGTAATCGATGAATGCGCTAAATTACATCAGCTGATTGTGAATGCATCAGCATCTTAAAGTCGAAATTTGGTACATTGAAATCCCGAGTCGTAGCCCACCGAAAATATATTTTTGGCAACATTTTTTTGTGATTTCATGTGAAGTAGTCTGATTTAATTTGAGCTAAAAAAAGTACATTCTAACGAACCTTAGTAAAGTAGGTCGCTTCGTTTATCATCTATGCAATTGCTACCTTTTCACTAGCAGCAAACGAGTCCACCTCGTTAATGCATTTAGTTTATTAGTGTTATCAGTTGGCGTTATGAGCGAAAAGTGCGAATTTGTCCGGAGCCTATATCGTTTGTTTATTTTATCACCGAGACCCCAACCAACGCGATTCGAGTTGCGGCCAAATTAGCGTATCATAATCGCGAACGTAAATCCAGCGGAATTTAAATTGCGATCGCAATTACATTAATTAGCAGCAGCCAATGTAATTGCCAACATTGCTCTGTGCACACGTTTTGTTTATATTTGCTGTATCTCTCATCTAACTGCGATTACTTATTAAATCAAGACTTCATTTCTATTATACCGGGTCTTACATCTTCGAGCTATACTACTTAATGATAATTCAATTCAAATCGCAGTGATTGTCTTGATCTGCACAACTCGATTGGAAAATCTGAATAGCAAACAGCGTGAATCACAGCTTTGCAATGCAAATGCACAAGCATTTTTCCTCACAATCAGTCGTTTTATTGCCGCACGCAAGAAATATTGTATAACATGCAATTACGTTCATATAATTATGTTTCTAATGACCTTTGATGGAATTTGCGTCTTTTATTTGTTTATTTACATGGCGGCAAAGTATGCGCTCATAATTACACGTTTTGATTGCGTTCGAAATGCGTGTAATATCTCAATCCCCATCGTCTCCATACTCATACCGTTTTTTGTGTATGGTTGCAATTTGCAATTGTAATTTTTTCAGTGCACGCCACCCAACATTGTCCAACGTTCGTTCACCCAAGCAATGGGTTGGATGATTGTTGTTGTTTGTTGTTTTGTGCTACTTGTCGCCATCATTTGTGTTCGGTTCGATGTCGCAATTTTGGCCGCTCATTGCATCGTTCTTTGAGCACTTGTCGTACGCGCACGTTGCTGACGACGATTTGGCGAAAGCCGAATCGAATCGCGTCAGTCAGCTGTTTGTGACGTGCCCTGAGAGACAGCTGTGTATCTCTCGACTGAATATGGTCTGGTTGGTTTGGTTCCATGGCAACTCGATGACATGGCAAGCGTTTCGTTGTTGACGCTCGACAAACATGCGTTGTTTACATATCATTTGGGCGGCGTGTATTGAGGGGCGGTGATTACATGGATGCGATCATTTTTTGCAGTTATCAGTGCGGCGCCATGACGCACATATGGTAATGGTTGGACGTGTGCGTGTGTGGGGGTTAGGTAGGACACGTACGTCGCGTTGCATATGTTTGCCCAACGTCGTCGTCGCGCGGATTTGCAAATTTGCATGCGTTGTGTCGGTCGATGGCGGCAGAGATACCAGCGGATGCGTGTGTGTGTGCATGCATTAGAGAAGAAAGCGGCTGGCACGAAACGTGGGTGTATTTAGGGTAGGTAGGTTATCGGCGCATTTGGCCGCGTGTGTGTTGGCTCATTTGCTTTTCTATTGCGGATGGAGAGGCGTACGAACGGGACTGGATGGAATATCAGACTTGGTTGTGGGCATGGTCGTCGGTGTAGGCGTCGTAATCGGGTCATGACGGTACGACGTCCACGACGCCAAATGCAGGTCTAATTTGCGTGTTGGTGTCACTGTTTCATGCACTAGGAGATTCGCCAGAATCAGTGCTTCCAAATCAACTTCTCAGAAGGTTTAAATCTTTGGAATTGAGTCATCTACCAGTTTTTACCTGTCTGGTGATTTACAAACTTTGTTAGATGGGAGTTTGTTTAGGGCATAGCCTCCTAATTGGTAATTTAGATTCAGTCCAGGGTTGCTAGATGTTTCCGAAAAATTGTACCAAGAATTGTGTGCAAAAACCTGCAAAAAGCTAAGTTCCCAAAAAGGTCGGATCAACGATTTGATATCCAATTTTCAAGGTAGCAATCGAAAAGTAACTTCAGTCAACTTTTTGTAGAACCTCCAAGTTTTAAATACAGAAATATGCTAGGTAGATAATACCAACATTATCTAAACATTCTTTGGAGGAAATTTGGAAAGTTAACATCAAACTTTGTTACTCCTTTGGGATTCACCGAAAATGAGTACACACCCACGCAAATGTAACCAAAGCCACCAATAAGAACGAAGGTGGCAAACGAATTGAAGCAACTTTTAATTATATTTGCCCTGCTGGAAATTGGCAAATATTGGCGCGGTGACGATAGTCGCACACAATCATTAGTCCACATGAAACCTTTGAAACCGTCCATTATTCCCACCAAGTTGACATTGACACTATATTGTACGAGCCTTCCTCCCTTTTTGGAGAAGAAGAAGAGGAGTATGGGACTGGCGCCTCGACTGTGCATTATTGCCCCCAATGTGGCCGTACTCTGCAAACATGCTGCCACCTACTTTCCGGTTAATTGGCGCCAGTGTGTGTGGTCGTTGCCGCCGCCAACGACGACGACGACGACGACGCCAACCAACGCGGTGTCATTGTTGGCATTCCGTCAATATACGCATAAGTGCGAAACGAGCACAGCATTCGCCTCATCCATCCGTCCATCCATCCATTGTCGAGGGTGTGAACGGACGTTTAGATTGAAATGTGTAACAAACAGCTCCCACGTGTGCGCCCGCCATGAATATGCACGCGTTCATTTTGGGCGGGAGCGCGGCTGCAGGTTGCGAGTGGCGCTATCAATTCGATGTCGTAACGCAGCACATAATTAACGCGGAATGAGAAATTTATGCACGCCCATTTAGTGTCGCATGTGTCAGAGTCGGGCGCACGGATGTCATCCACAAAGATATTTGCGTTTGTTTTAGTCGAGGTGTTGAGTTGGCACTTGATGGTCATCCAACAGTTGCAATTTGAGTCGTGAGATTAGGTTTTTGATAGGGTCCAGGTTTCGGTTTCATCTTGGGTTGATACAGAGACCTTAGGATCATAAGTGGGTACAATGAGGATCAAAAAAGGAATTAAGGTTTTGAGGTGTCCCTAGATGTCGACAGTGGTAGTAGTCATTTTAAAGGTTTCAAACCTAAAGATTGTCAGAAGGATAGTAGTCAATTTAAAGGTTTCAACTTCAAGTTGATAGGTCTTTAAATCAGCCTTAAATCCAATTATAATTTTTGGTTATTGAACCAATACTTTGTCTGGTCATATCTGGACCACTAATTTACAGGTGGTAATAGTGGTAACAGGTGGTAAGGTATAGATGTATCCTCGGATATCAGAAGGATAGTTGCTAATTCAAAGATTCGAACCTTAAATCAACCTTAAACCATCTTTAAGTCAAATTTGTGGTCATTGAACCTCGGCTTTATCTGGTATCAATCTGGACCATAGGTTACAAGTGATAACAATGTGAATCCTTGTTAGATACATGTCATTGTCAATCTTTGGAAGGCAAATGGAATCCTTCAGGAATCAAATTTTGCAAGGCTACTATTTGGCCAAAAATTATAGCTTGTACCCCGTTTTGGCGTCTCATATTGCGGTATAGCACACACCAAGCTAGTATCTAGTACGCGTATCTGTAGAGCTATGCGAAAAGTATGGGCAATCGACTAGTGTATGCGGTATAGTACACTCACTATAGCGGGCTCGGTGCGATCAGACCAGACCAGACCAGACCATGCCAGGACAGGCGCGGCTGGCGTGCGATCAGCTGATGGCTCGACTCGGTCGGCTTGAGTAATCGTGATAATCACATGTTTCATTCATACTTAATGCACGCTACTACTCTCTCGCACTGACACGGCGCGCACAACTATGCGCGGCCCCCCGAGGTCGTGCATTTTGCTACTTACTTACTACAACTCTATTATTTCTTCATCCCGATGCAATCTTGCGCTCCTACAATGATTCCTCTTTTCTTGTTGCAGCAACATTGTGACGAAGAACGGCGAGCCGCCAACGACGGTCATGGAGCAGGAGAAGCGCATACGGCGCGAAATCGCCAACAGCAACGAACGCCGACGAATGCAGAGCATCAACAACGGCTTCAAATCCCTACGACTATTGCTGCCCCATCACGAAGGCGAAAAGCTCAGCAAAGTGAGTACTGTTGTTGTTGCATTCCTAAGCGCCATTTGTACCGTCTCTTATGTATATTTTTTGCTGGTGTTTGCTCGCCGTCCTCGAAAAAGACAAGTAGTGTATTTATGAACGCCGTAATTGGCCATTACTTGCAACGTTCGTCTTGGCGCTCTCTATAAATAAGTTGTTTTAATTACGAAGCGCAGCGATACATTGTGCGGACGATGTCATAGTTAATAATTAATGAAGGCGGGGGCGGCTTGCTTCGTGGTTATCCTGCTGGCGATTGCTCATGAGCGCGCGCACACAAACGTTGTAATTACTAATTTAAACTTTCCGCATTAGTTTGCAAGTGTGCAATTAACGAACTAGCGGGTGCTTTATCGGTAACAGCGCAAATACAACATTTGAGTGAGGGAAATTTTAGGAAAGGTCACTTACTATTTGAACATCATTGCAGGAATAGCTTTATTTTTTAAATTTCTGCCAAGGACATCAAAATTTAAGAGCTGTCCTGAATCCAGATTTAGTACGACCAACAATGTCCTATTTTATTTCTAACAACTCATCAATTGAAGTCTAATGTGGCAAAATTTTATTTGATTTTTTTGGGACACCCAGTGAATTTGATGCTCAATTTGAAAGAAAGTTTACATCATAGAATCATATAGATTTCGGGTGGCGTCAGCTGATCGTAAACTCGGTCTAAGTTTGGCCAGAGTCAAGAAATTACTAAGGCTTGCCATAATTTCTTTGGGCCAACTCGCCAGACAGATTCAGAACTCAAGCCAGCCAGCTTTGTGTGTACGTTTAAGTGGCGCGTAAATTTAGATGTTTCGGGGTCACGTGTCCCACGCCCGTCTAGACGGTCGTAAATCCTTACATCTTTGCACCCAGCAACAATATACGCGACCAATGGACCATCTCAGTACGCATCATCAGTGTCCATTTATTTTTGTGCGTTGCTCGCACAGGCAACAAACTATTGAGCAATTTTGCCACCTTTTTTTTCAAACCCTGAAATTCGCACACAGCCAACAGCCAACCATCTATCTATCATTTCGCAACAAGCGTTCGTTGATGATGTGTGTTGCAATACACCTGCAACATGAATGAATATGTAATTCAAGGTGGCTAGACTAGACATTAAGACACCGATTAGCCAAAATATGATTGATGCCACAAAAACTGGCAGCGGTTGCCGGCGGAGGTTACGCGCAAATTTACAAGCAAATTATTTCATCAGCGGTTTTGCCGGTCGGACATCCAAACCGAATTCGTGTCTGGCCCGGCTGTTTTGCGGTTGCTAGGCGCAAAACCTGACATGATACACGTCCGTCATGAGAGTGAATCGAGTCTAGTCGCATAAACTCATAAGCAAAACTGCGATTATAGAGTCAGTCAGTCAGTCAGCTACCCTGACCCACATTCGGATTTCTCCTTCTCGTTTCACTTCTGTCTGGCTGGCCGAACAGTCTCTGTGCCTGCTTTCTTCGTTTGCTATCAGCCAAGCAAGAGCTCATTGTTTCAAAATTGCACATGGTTTAATGACAGGCTGCTGGCGAATTAAACCGTCGTTACGTTAACGATCTGAACGAGCGAAGAATTCATTCAATCGTTTGATGTCGTTTGTGTCTGGAAATTGTTGGGTTTGTCCTCGATAAAAGCAATTCCAAGTATCATAACTCATTCAAATTGCAAAATAAACCTCACTGGTAGGACGCGTCCAAGTCAAGTGAGTTTATTGACAATTAAAATACTTACGGTGAAATTGCATGAGTGCAGGTTTGAGACCGGCTCTTTGGCTCTTTGGGATACGCTTTCTTTCCGTAATGCGGTTTGCACCTCGCGCTTCTCGTGATTGGATTTATTCAGCTCTGGCTGTCGGGGCTTTTCCTCGCGTAAGGCGTGCACAAGCAAGCAAGCAACTCGCGAGTTTGCGGCGTTCTGCTCGAAAGTCCAAAGTCTAGACATTGTGTTATAATGAGGCAGGTCACGGTCGCATCGCATAGCATCCCATTGCAAATGCTGCTGATCGTCGTTGTCTTGTCTCGTACGACCGCGAGCAGTCGCGAGAGAGCGATGGCACGAATGAATGAAAATGCATGCACGAATCATCGCGTATCGGTCTCCTTGGACGATGATCCTCCTCGTTCACATGGCGTATGTGATGTCTGCTGTTGGCTGCAATATCCAGGCTAACTCATGCATACTTGCATATCCGCACACCTCTCTTCCTTCATGCAGCAAGGCGAGGTTACGTATTTTATTTTCAATTAGCCGCATCGCTGCACGTTCACACCGTTTACGTGACTTCTTCGGCTCTGCCGGTCACGCCGGTCAATGCACAATATCGAACGGATTGGATTTGTGGAATATGTAGGAGGTAAGTGCTTTTCAAGAGCACTGCAGGAAAGAAGGTGGTCAGCTGGATAGGAAACAGTTTTTAAAATTTGATTTTCATATAGTTTCTTTGAAGCTTCTTAGTGACCAAAATTAATTTGGTACCTTACCTCTTCACCTCAGAACTTTCAAGTCAGTCAACTTTTGCTTCCAATCTCTGCTCTTTTTCCCAGAAAATTTCCTACCTACATTTTAACCCGTTTGATGTAAATCTCTTTGATCTTTACAAAATGTTAAGTTAATCTTACAGACTAGTGTTTTTGATGTCTATTTAAAGATCATCGAATGGGCTTTTAGTAAATTACAAATTCAATTTTCTGCAAATTACTAGTTTCTTTAATATTGGACCTGGTTAGTTCTTGTTGCCTCTAGTGATTCTTTTAAAGAAGGACTTTAACTTTCCTTCAAATAATAACGGTAACAATCGTACCACTCCTTGATCAGCAAGATATCAGAATTTCATGCAGCACCAAAGAGTTGAAGCATTTCCGAATGAAAGAATGATTCATTCAGGCAGGTTCCAGACGACTTGCTCGTGGTCCATTCACTTTGTCCTTTCGTCGTCGGCGTCTTCCACGCCGACCACATCCTACCTACCTCTTCCTACGTGTGTACACCAGCCGAGCACACCGCACATCGTATCGAGTTGAGCAACTGAATAGCCAGCCATTTTCAGCAAGTTCCGGCCTGCCATTTCCATCGCCTCCTCCTTCTTCGTGCGCCTCGAACGTGAATGTTGGCCGAGGAGAGTAGCGCCGCGGTTTATGTGTGCGCCTCACTTTTTGTTCATTGATACTATCCATCCGACCAGCCAGCCCATCGTGTTTTACTACAACGGAATCAGGCTCGAAGCGTACAAATGAAATTGTTCATTCATAGTTTATTCATCGATAAATAAAAAGGCGACTTTCCATTCGCCCATGCCACTTCGCCATCTACGGCCGCGCTTCGTAAAGGTTATCGCATAGCGCCATACATTCATCAATTTACGATTGCTGATAGATAGTTTACGTCTGCTACTTATTACTATGCGTATAAGTAATGAGGAATGAGGAGGCGAGCACGTGCTCACTCGTTGATGTGTTAAGTCTTTTGTCATATGTGGGTTTGACCATTTTGTATTCCTCGTTGTCCTTTATTGCTGGTATTGAATTTCGTAATATCCGCATGAATGTATAGGATTCGAGTTTATTTGTCCAAGTAATTTGATCTAGAAGAAAGTTCTTTCTGGGGAAATTTTGATGACCGGTAATTTCCTAGGTAAGAAACCCTGTAATTTGGCGGTCGTTTTCGGTGGTGGTGATATTCTCAATACCAGCAATTTGTTACGTTTGCATTGGATCTATTCGGCTCATCCAATATGCATCGATGGGAAGGAAGTCTATGAAGCGTTCCAAGTGGTTTTAATTATATTTGTTCCTTTTACCCATGCCGCTGCTGCTTGAGCCGCATTTGTTCGCAAGTGCGTCGTAGCAAACTAAAAAAAGTTCATTAAACCGTCATACAACAGATATCCCATTGTGAGACTGTTAGTTTTCGTGTTCCAATAAACTACGTGGAGAATGGTCAAAAAGGAATGGAGTGAAATCCTTGTAGAGCACAAGTGCTTTTAAATTTTAATGCTGGCATTAGACGCGCGTATACAATTCTTGGTCGCATGTTTTTCGTTCCAAATTGATTCAGTTACGTTTCGTGTTGGTTTTAATTTCTGGGAAACGTGTTCATTAGGGTTTATTTTCCTACTCTTCATATCTCATGTTAGGTGCGCGTTCTGGTTTTTGGAGCATGCATCACGCATGTTTTTCCACTTCTTTCAGTCTGCGCCGATTTCAATTCGGCTTCATTATTTCATTAATGTTAATGGGACCATTGTTGTTGGTGCGCGTCGCCAATGATCGAAGACGAGTCATGTGATCGTTTCTTAGCCAGTTCAAACCATCCACTAGCAAACAAACGGTGTATTCGTTTCCGATGTGCTAATTAAAAATGCGCATGTCTACGTATTTATTTTATGAATCTTTAAAGTGCAACTCGAGTGGTTCTATTCTATAGTTGGATCATTTGCTCACTCGTTCGTAAAAAGTTGCACACAAGTGTGTGAACCGTCTGGAAGTAACGTTCCCTTCATTTTCATTTCTTCGCAGACATCTCTCATTCAGCCTTAATCAGCCTTCATTAAGATTTAATCAGCGAAAATTTAAATGACAATTTATGATAAATGCAATTAATCCCTGTGCTGGACTTTGGTTCCATCATCCATTCTATCAAAGAGAAGAAGTATTTGCTTGTATGCTAACAAAAAACGAGCCTAGGAAAATAATTTAAAACAATAGCTTTGGTTCGTTACGTATTCGTTGACTTATATGAGGCTGATGAACCCGGGCACGCTGTTTCCATTTCGATTCGTTCATTGCCTTGAGAATTGGTCGCGTAGCTGCACGTTTGCTTCTCGTCTTCTGCTACGAAGGCAACTTCGTCGAGGTTTTTCGTTCGGCATGCTCGTCTAAGTCGTCTATAGTCCACTAGCCCGCATTGGTTGCTGCTGGCCGATGTCGGCATTGTTCTAGTTGCCTTCTTGAGCTCTGGTTGTTGATGGCTGGCTGGCTGGCGAAGCCATCGACATGGGGCCTCGCACTTGAGTTGCTACTCGAGGAGTTCACTTGCACCTCCGTGTCGTGTGGAGTCCGTTCCGTACGCATATAGCATGAAGGTCTCGGCTAGTTGACGTAGAACTAATTGGCGCTTTAGTGGCGAGCGCGCACGCGGCTGTGAACTCGATTCACAACACAGAACCCAATGGGAGGCCGCTGTATGATGATATGCCGACCATGTACCATAGATCCATATGGGCGTAGTAGTAGTAGCGCAGAAGTCGCTTATACCCACCTACCTTACTACAAGAGCGTTTGTAGTATACTATGGTGTCTGCGTTGGAGTACTACTACTACAAGAGCGCCTAGGAGTCGCTCTTGGTCATTCAGTCAGCTGTGTAGCTCGTACGTCTCTCAGTCGGATCATTAGAGTCATCCGGAGCAAAAATTACTACTACGCGACTTGATTGTAGTCGTTTTTTTTCCCGTCCCATCTTCCTGTAGAGTGTATGAGATTCTTGTCTGAGGCGCGGTTGAATTTCCGAATTCCTCAGCCTGCGCTATCTCCTGCACTCACACTCTCTGGGTTTGGTAGCTTTTGTCACTCTGAGATGCACGAGGATTCTTGGTATGCGCATTGCCGCCCTGCGCACTTGCATCTGCCCTTGTTATCGACTGTTGAACCGGCGAGGAGATTTTTGCCTCGCGCCTCCACCATCATCTCTCCTGCCTTGCTCACTGTGGATGATCTGGATGCACACTCGTGTGAGGGTCAGGCTGGGCGCGTCTCTGCTGGGTCTTTGCATCCTCTTCTTGGCTCTCTTCCTGCTGCAGCGCCTTTCCGCCTGCAGTGGTACTACTTTCCATTCGGCGCCATGACGTATCCTCTCACTTCTCGCTCTGGGCACGCTCTGATCCTGGCCTGCTGTTCAGCGTTGTGCTGCAGCCTCCGCTGATGCTGATGTTTGGGCGTCAGCTGGCACACGGCGTTGCTTCTCTGTCTATTGCGCGCGCGAGCCGCACATTGATGGGTGTGGTATGTATGGTACTGCAGCAGTGTAGTACGATGCATTTTACGTTCGATACGATATACATATAGCCAAAGAGCTACGACCTCGGTGGCGGCCAGCAGGCCGACCCACCGGCCGGCGTAATTAGAATTGGCGCATAATCCACTCTCGCGACCATTGACTGCTGAGATCCAAGAGGTTGCGCGCGCGCCCAAATTTAATTGGATATTTATGAGTGCAATTTTGCCACATATTTGTCGATTTCCGGGACCACCGACAAATGATTGACCTCGAGATGACTCCATGTGTTTCCTCTCAGAATCAGGCCCGAAGGGATTCGATACCAACTTGTCAGAATTGAGTAAGGCCCCCCCACGTTGGGGGTGTTTGTTGCTAAAACACCAGAGGTTTTGTTGCTGTCATCTAGTCACTCGGTGTGGGTAAATGGAGCAGCCAACGCCTACTGAACTGATTTGATTGACGCTGTGCGAGTCAGTGCACAGTGTGCGACATTATTGTTCTCGTGGTGTTGATATAATGATTGCTTTGCGACAGAGCACTCACTGGCCGAGAACGGGTTAGGCTGGTGAAGGTGGGGAAGGGAAAGGAAGTTGATATCCCTGTTTCATTCATCATTCATTCGCTCACTCGATCCGTCTAGATGTGTGCAGTTTGGCGCGCGCATTAGAGCCGATGTCGCATTGTCACTCCAGAGCGTAATGTAATCTCCTTGGAATTTCACCAAGACGATGTGGGGCGACGACGCGTGTTTATAAATTAATAGATGACTCAATTTTGTTGCTCGAGCCTGCCTGTTGCTGTCCTCTGTAATCGCGTCGTCGTTATTTGTTATGTTGTGCGTTGAGTAATCCAGAAGGCATGCTGCTGCCTTGTCTTCCGACCAAGGTAGTAGAGACGTTAGAGGCCTATGCTGTTTTCGCATGCTTGGTCGGATGCGTACGTGCACCAAGGCACGTCGACCATCCACAGCGCCGTCTATCAAGTCGACATTTCACCATCCTCTCTTGAACGTCAGCCGCCTCCATCCCGGTTGCCATACCAACGGAAAAGGTGTAGGAGGTGATGTGTTTCAAACGCATGGCTCCTCGAGTGGCGCGAAACACGCTACTTTTGATGATTCTCGTGGCCGCCTCGCTCACTCTCTCTCGTCTCTTCTGCCTACTCCTGCTGTTGCTGGATGGGTAGTAGCAGGGCAGAAGGATAGCTGCTACTCCCTACCCCACTTGCCCATGGCTGCTGATGGCGGGAAACGAGCCAGACATTAGGGCGTCTTCTCCAGCCACACCCGAACCTTCCAAATTTCTCTCGACCCATGGCGATGAACATTCAAGTTGTCAATTATTCAATCAGCCATCAAAAATTACCATCCACTCTGATAATGGGTGTTTTTGAAAGGAGGGAATCCAATTGAAGTCTGCATCTGATGTGCACTCTGGGTGAACCTGTGACCTTTAGGTCCTTCAGCAGAATGCTGCTTCCCTCCTATCCCCACTTGCGCGCGCCCTCTTCTTCCCCTTTTGCCTTTGCTCTGCCACCATCATGCACACACACTCAACTCTGGGCTTCGTTTTGTGATGTGCTCACTCAGCTCTGGTGCTGCTCTCCTTGCTTCCTCTTCGTCTGCGTTCCCTGCCAAAAGGGGGAACAGACGCTCCAAATGGGAGTGAATATAGGGGGATCGATAGAGGCGTCGTCGTGGTTTTATCGCACATACATTGGACATGTGCTGTGGAGCAATGTGCGAGAGAGCGCCCATGATGGGGCATACAGTGCGTCTCTTGTTGGGGCGTCCCAGCAGGAGCACACGTCCAAGGACACGACAACACATTCAACGAGCAGGATTTAGACGCTTTAGTGCTCAACCTCCTATAAAACCATGATGCGAACCCCAAGGGAGCCCGCCATAACCCTCCTCTCTCTTCCCTTCCTGCTGAAGTGCTATACCAGTCACATGGTCCTGTTACAATGGCGTTCAAGGTCGCGTATGAGATGACACCGCGCCGGAAACGCATCTGAATGCGTTCAATTTGATTGCCTACTATTGAATCATCAGAATGTCCCATTGAAAATTTATTGGTCGCGAAACGTCCTCGAACCACGTTTGCTTCCAATGTGCATCGCAAAGGTCAGAGTGCATTCGGTCAAATTTATATTTATATATTGCACATGGTTGCACACTTCCGGTTACCATACCGATCTACTTCTAGTACCTTCGTACTTGATTCTTTGGGTGGTGACCAAAATAGAAACTCTTCGACTTTTGGGGGGCAACATTTCGGTTTCGGAAACATTGACCGATGGTCCTACACCCACCCACATTTTCGATCTGTGCCGCTGGGGGGCCACGTGCTACATGGAACACGTGTATGCAATCAAACACGAGGCACGAGCCCGCAAGAAAATGAATAATGGAACGTTGCAGCGCGCGCACGCTCCACGCAGATAGAGAATACGTTCGTACGTCAGGAGCAACAATAACAATATCGGTAGTACAATACAATGCAATCGCAGGACGCGCGGACGCATTACGATACTATTGAATATATTACGCCGCGCGATGGTTGGATGATGGTGGTAGATGGGTTGCTGTATGTCGTCGTATTGTATACTCGTCAGCTAAAGTTGTAGGCGGAGGGGGTGTAATAACAATAAACTTATTTCTGATGGCGTGTTATAAACTCGCGCGCGCGTTTTCCCTCCTTGATGCCATGCTGTCGGCATCGTCGTCGTCGTCGTCGCCACCACCCTCCCACGTCGTCGTCCTCGTCGACGATGGCGGCACATTCCACCCACGCGAAAATCGATACGCCGCCGTTTTCATACCATCCGAACGCAATATGATTATATTTTCAACTTGTTTTCGTTCCACTATTGTTTGCCGCGCGTTTTGTTCATAAGCCATGCGTACACGCTTCTAATTGATTTTTTTTTCGTTTTTTCTTTTCTGATGTGTGGGTACCCTAGTTATGATCCATTATATTGGTGCGCTGCGTTCAAGTGGAACGCGATGTTGGGTCGAAGTGAGAGGAGTTCCCGGCGAAAAAGCGCGCCTATTATTATGAATATGCGTTTTCCAGTGTTTTTACGAGCCGCGCGCCGTTTTTATTCGCGTTCGACCAATCCTCGCGCAGGATTGGGTTGGCGGGCGCAATGTTTGTCCATCATATGGGGCCGCCTCTCATTATCGAAGAGTGCCTAGGTGTATGGGTTTGGAACACGTTCACAATGGGCAGTAAACGTAAATTTTAATGGGACATTTCGGAGCCGTCGTCGTCGTGCACAACGGAGGAAAATTAAAAGTATAAATAAAAGGAGCGAGCGCTTTTATTGGGTAGTCAATCTTTTATGAGCAAGGTGACCTTCAGGTTTCGACTGGTCTTTTTTTCGACTTCTTGTAGGTCTTTTTAAATGTCTTTTCGATGAGTGGTGTGGAAGTCCCCGCCTTGTATCATGTTCCCATGAGTTTGGCGCGCAAATTCTACCCAGTAACCACTCGAGAGGACCTTATGTGAGTCCTTGTGGTGGCGCTAGTTGTTCAACTTTATAGGAGGCGCTAATTGTGTCGTAGGTGTTACTGGTAACTAATGGTAACCAGAGTTTGAATACAATTTGTTGATAACCTATTAGTTTTGTGTTAGAAATGGGACTTTCTTAAAAGTTTTTTTAAGTTTTTGATACTTTGATCATTATTCTGTGTGGTTGGTCTTGGATGGAAAATTTCTGGCGGGAAATCGCCTTCTCGAAGGTTCCTGCTGAATCCTTCAACTCTCTCATACATTCTACAAGTCTCTATGGGTGGAGCCCATCCGTCCATCCATCCATTCCATCCATCCGTCACCTGCAACTGTGAATATTACTACTACGCAGTTGTGAGCGTCTCCTGCTGGAATGTTCGCGTGCGCACGGAAATGGTCATTGCTACGCGACGCGCATGGCAAATTCGCATCTCGAGACCACCGACCACAGGCAGGCCTACTGACCGGCCGATGCCGGCCGGTGCGAAAGAGCGGCGGGAAAGGCTGCCGGCTGGCTGATTGGTGGTCTCCTGCCGGATGGAACTACGTCGTTATAATTTCGCAGGCGCAGGAATGTTGGAATGCGGTGGCTTTCGCTCGGCAGCGCGCGCGCGCGCGCTCTCGTCACAGGAGCGCAGAAACACATGGTGCACAGCTGCACGTCGACGAAGCCGGCCACACAGCACCCAGCACCATCGTCAGCAGCAGGAGAATGACGAGGAGGAGGAATGGCGACAACCGGTTACCATAGGAACCGGTCTTTGCTCACCCATCCATCTTCTTTTGCTGCCGTCCTGCTCCTGCCGCCTTGTCGACGATGCCTTCGTTCATTGCTGCACCACTGCAGCACCATGCCACATGATGGGTATCGAGTGGAAAGTTGGATTGCAGCGCGTCCTGCTGAGGAATGCGCAGCTAGAGCCGTTGCAGCAGGATGTTGCTCGCTCGCTCAGTAACCACCTACCTAGGCGTAAAATGTCTACGTGGTCGTCATCATCAGCGTCGTCGTACTCGTTGGCTGTGTACGTAGATTAAACGTGACCTTGGCCGTTGAAAGCATCTGCTGCGCTATCTGTTTCGAGAAAAATAACTTGCACGCCTAGCGGATACTCTCTGTCGCGTATCGCATCATTTAAATCACGGAGTCAGCGTTATCCCGATTCCACGTGTTTCGTATTGGATTACATTTTTATCCTTCCTCGTAAATTGATGGATCAGCCGCGACCTTCTTTCTGTGTATGTGGGGGCCTCAAACCCGCGGATTTGCAAAAATTATTTTGGCGCGATGAATAATGGTCCCCTTTGCTTCTCTTTCATTGCTCGCGGCTGGCTGACTGCTCTAAAGTATGCTAAACGGGCTAATTTTAGAACGTAAACGATTATTCAATCGAGGCGAGCGCCGTCGAGACGACGACGACGTGCGATACGCGGTTGAATGCCTCATTATGTTGCTGCTTTTGGCGCGTTTTCGCGATTGTCGAACACCCGCAATCCGAGACCCGCGCCATGCAACACGGCGCCAATTTCGTACAAAGTGTGGGTGCGCTCTTTCAACACCAGGAAACCACACCAGATCAGCTGTTGTATACTTGGCGCCACCTCGAGAAACATGACTCCTTTCAACAAAACAATTGAGTCTTTAAACTTTGAAATTTTAATCGATCCTTATTGGAAACTCCAAGACAGTCCAAGAAGTCGAGGTCGCTAACAACCAGCGAAGAAAAATGAATGAATTCGCGCCGCAATCAACGCCGTAGTATTTTTATTTGCTCTTTGTAGTAAACGCTGGGTGGTAGAGTGGTTGAGCTGGCTGGTGGGTTGTAAGTGGAGGCATTTACGCCATGCGCTGCGCCGCCAGTTTTGTAATTACGGCGTTCGTTTTTAATGGGAATACTACACGGAATGTATGTGTGCTGTTGCAAGCCACGAGTGCAACAACTCTCTCATGTGTTGCGCGAGTAGCGCGAATCCGATTGATGTTTCGTGCGCTGCTGCTAAACTCGTCCAACCAACCAACCAACCAACCGCCACCGTCCAACGTAGGCTGTTGGTGACTACTACGACCACGGCGGCGACGACGACGACGGTGACGACTCCCGCCACCGCGCACTTCGTCTGCCACAGCCGCCTCTTGGTGCTGCATGCAGGCTGTGGCGCGCTTTCCGTTTTTGAATCGGCATATTCATGCGTTGTGCAGTTTTGCGCGCGCGGTTTTACCGAGTCGAAAGAATGCGACTGGTACAATGTTGCATGCGCTACTCGCATGTGTGTACTATGCACTCGCGCACTACGAGATCTCGATGAGGTGTAGGCTATCGCATCGTATACTCGATGATGGAATGTGCGCTTTGCGTAAACTCAACGCGGCGCACATTTACGATGCAGATGGCAAAAATGCGCGTCAATTGCCAACGCTGAGCGCGGATTTTCATGCGTCTACTTGTAGAGTGCACATGGTGTTCATCCAACTTGTGTTTTTATAAAACGCCACATTTACATTTTGCGCGACGTTGACCTTAGAGTCTTTTAAGTTATCTGATCTTGTTATATTTTAAAACAAATCAATTTCTAACAATCAACAGTGAAAAGTTGTTACCAAACTTTTTTATCAAAAATCCAGTCGTAGGTTTTCTTGGCATTTGTCTTGGCCTTCAAAAATTGCAATCGTTAAATGCAAACTTTAGAACATTATTAGCCTCTCAGTATTTGGTTTGCAAAAGGAATAAAATATCCTACCCACGCACATTTTATTTATGCATAAATTACATCGCGTATATCTGTTAAGCCCATACGCCTTGATGTCTGCTGTGCTCATTCCTCCAGCATTGACTTAAGTCATACATGCGCACTACTCGACCGACCCGCTTCAGTCAGCAAGAAGCAAGGCAAGAAATGAGCGACTAAACATGTGTGTGTGCGTCTGGTTGTTGCGCTGCCGAGTGGCGATTTAAAAATTTAAAGTTCCCACGTTTTCGCGGCGCGGCCACATGCAGGCAGCAGCCGGCAGACATTTATTTGCAGATAGCTGCTATAAATACGGAGGAGTAGGTACACTGCGCAGCGTCGATCTGCACCCAGCCCCAAGCGTCTCAGTCACTTCTTTGCGCCTTTTGTATTATATAATGCAATGAATGCGATGCATAAACGTGCATACTCTAATGTACACAATGAGATGCAAGCTGAAAGATATACGATGCGACTTGCGTCAGATTTCACATCGCATACTACTCGCCTCTAACAACATCACTAGTGATTGACAAGCGATTGCCGCGAATTGCTGCATTCATTGTCGGTTGTGTGCCGCATCTTGGAATTCCTTTGCCGTTGCAGGACCAAGAGTTATCACCCGTGGGCAAGATACAGCTTGTTGGCTTTGCATTCCAACTTCAAACCAGCGCACATGGTGGTTCTTCTCCGCGGGCAATATTTAAATTCCAAACGTGCGTGACGTCACCGCATTCCAACTTGCAGCAATCACGAGTTATCTTTTAGCCACACACATCCACACAACTAAATTAAGTAACTTAATGCAGTTACTATACTTCCTTTTTCGTTGTCTTGTGTGTGTGGATGGCTGTTTTCTTTTTTTTTTCAAATTTGTTATTGTAGCTCTCTCAGCTGGGCCCGATGCCACAGTTGTTGTCGTGTTGTTGTTGTTATGTTTGATGAATGAAAGCAACATCATCATCATCATCATCAATCAGATGTTATGTGATTTCGGTGCGTTTGTTTCGAGGTGAATCTAAAATAACAACGAACGGAACAACAACAAAAGTGACCTCATTTTGCGCACTTTTTTGCTTGTTGGCTGGCTGGCTTTTTGTTGTGTGTGCGATTTAATTCACTTGGCGGAGAATTTACGTGCCATGCAGCCAAGTTAAGTCAACTCGCGGTGGGCGAATCGTTAAATAATTACTATATTTGTACCTTTCCGCATTCGCTACGGTCACGCAGCGTTTGATTTTGTTCTAAACTTAACAACAACAAGTAGTATCGCAAAACAGCGAAATTACGTCGCGAGCGTCGCTGCTTCTTGGGATTTGTGAAAAAAAAACTTGTATAGTAGTTTATTCAATTAAGCGCGAGCGAAGCGAAATGTATGTGTGTGTCATTTATTCAAAAATGGCCTTGATTCGACTTCCATGATGCTATTGACCTATGCTGCCGGATTTTTTCGGTTTCTAATTTTATAGTTGATGGGCGACTCGATGTCTCGCTCGTTTCGGCGCGCGCATTCGTGTAGTTGGTGTTTTTCCACGAATTTTTAATTTTCAAATTTGAATATGTTAATGCCATCGTGCATAAAATACATAATTTACGCGGCAAAGTAGCAGAAAAGAGGTGAAATCGCCTGCTGTACTTGGAAGAGTTATGCCAACTATTTGCAACGTTGTTTAATGTCATCGGAATGCATAACGCATAGATATATTGCAATTCGTCAAACACGCACTCGGTTGCACATTCCGCATGCAATAACGGTGCCGGTTTTGCCTGCAATCTGCAGAATTGTGCGCGGCTCAACTGCCGCCTCATTGCGCTTCATGACCGCCATCGTCGTCTTCGTCGTTGTTTCTACTCGTCGTTATCAACAGCCGCTCGCGGTTTTCCCATCTTGCATCGAGTCTAATGGAACGGAATGCACTTTGTGCGCGGCGCAGAGTTTACGCAGTGATTTGCCGTTTTTCTTGACGACCGACCACATTCCAGCTGGCCAAGAACGCGACAACATTCTGCAAATTTGCGTTTTTGATGATGGCAAATCATAGATGTATGCTGATCAACAAAAGAATAGGAAGAGTTGCAAAATTTCGTTGAGGTCTCTTTAAAAAGCCGAATTAATTATCAAGATCGAGTTGGCTGATTTTAAAGATAGTTTAATAACTTTCCCAGTTCTTAAGCAAAATTTGTCATCAACTAGTTGAAATTTTCTCACACATAAAATTTTGAAATTTCTATATTAGAAGCATTACAGCTGATGGTTTGCATCCTTTCTGAAACAATTGCACATCCTGTGAAATCACGTCCTGTACAGGGAATAAACGGAAATGGCCCCAGTTGCAAAAAAAACAAAGAATATCATCATTCATGGTCTCTAACCGTGTGAATTTAAAAGTGTAAAAACTTTAATACACTCTCGAAAAAAAACCGCTATCCTAAAATATCAATGATTATCAGCTGTTTCCCTATGGATACAATTTGTCGTCTCATATCATAACGTATATTTAAATTTCTACAGCCAATATTAGCTTTATCATTTAGTTTGGAAGAGAAGGTCGCTGTTGAGTTCACGACTCGTGCCACAACTCAGCTGATAAATGGAATGCACGCTGGTGATAAATGACTTAACGAACATATGATTACATCTAATGAATGAAATCAAGTATTCCGGGCGTTTTCTACGAACGAATTGCTTTACAAAACCGAAATAAACCAACAAAACAAACTATTAATACTAGTGTGGTTGTAAACCAGGACTTTTTCGCCTTTTTTCGACTTTGTTGTTTGTATACGATTTGCGGAGAATTTCGTGGAAATTGCATGCATTTGATGAGCGCCTGGCGTCAAGTGAGGCAATAACAAGTTTTGTCAATTGTTGCATGCTGGGTGCAAATGCGTTGATGTGACTTTTTCTATTTTTAAGCAGATAATCACGCGGCGCGCAAAACGAGAGCGGCGTCGAATGTACATTTGTGTGCTGCTGGAGATGTTTCAATATTTTCACGAACAACAAACCGTCGTGAATCATATACGAATTGGCAACAGTTTCGCGAATGCATAAAGCAAACAACAATTATGCGTTTGACCAAACGTGATATAAAAATAGCACGATGCACGAATGCAATCGGTGCATAGTTTATTAGTGTCGACGATCAACAAAATAATACAATTAGCTCTGCCGCAATTGTTGTTGTTAGATAGCACTCTGCCGTTTGGCGCGTGGAATTTGAGGCGCGCGAAGAATTCCTTTCCATTCCCTCCCAGCGAAACTGGCACGAAACGCGTGCGAGTCGCATTCGGTACTTGCATTTAAATTGCGCTGCTGCTGCGAGCGCATACATTGCGTAATCGAGAATGCATTTCGTCGTGTGCGACGCAATTCGAGTCCCGCTGACTGCTGCGTAGTAAGCAGGAGTCGATGCTGTTTCTGGGGGGCGGCTTGAACGATGGTATTTCAGTGGCCTCTCGTGTGGGTCGCGTGCAACTAAGGGTCGCCGCCGCCACCACACCCAGCAGCTGATTCGCCGTCGCATACGTTACGTCATCATCGCCGGCAAAAGGCGTCGCGACGCGGCTAGGCGGCGGCGGCGACAACGACGACGTCCGCGGAGGAGACGCAAGGGACGGGGGGCGGCTTTACGATCATCAGCGGGCGGCAGAACTGAACGAAGCGCACCCCCATACAGCGATTCGTGTGCAATAATGTGCGCAGTACGCGCGAGTCGCCCCCAACGTACACCCTCTACTACGTTGCGCGCGTAGCGTGCGAGGGTTCGTTCTGCCGCCTCCACAGCCTGCTGCGAGGGGCCTCAAACGTTCTAAAGGGTCGGGGGAAACGCGAGTCCGCTCGATCAATACTTGTACGTCTAGGGCGGCGCCTCAATGTGCGCTCTCCTTGTTTGGCGCCAGCGGGGACGGTCGACACTTTTGCGTTTTATCAATTTGCAGGGCGTATATTGACTGCAACAACTGCAGCCGTCGTTGTTGCATTGCCGCACGTAGTCGAGTCGAGCGTTCGAATAAATGCAATGACCGGGCGTAAAATGCGCGCAATTCCTCGGAGAAATCAGAAAATAAATTTTGTTGCGAATTATCTAATGAAATTCATCCCGTTCGCCTTCAGGGCGAGTCACAAGTGGGACGGATCTATTGTATTCGAGTTTTATATTGCGTCATGACGGTAACTGCATTCGAATTTGCACACAAATTACACTTTTAGGGCGGGAAAACATAATTTTCGTGCAGTCTTTCGTGGCACAGCGATGGGTTATTATTGGGGCTTTTATGAGCAGGTGTTCAAAAATTGGTGTATAAATGGTCACGATAAACGAAAAACAGCTGCAGGTTTTAAAATATACGCTCAAAAAATCAGGATTCAAGTCCATATATGGAAGTCTTTAAGATGAAATGTTAAGAGAAGCTGCATTATAGTATTTTAAATACATTGCATTTAGTTGATGGATGATTAAAAGCAGCTGTACACTCGGCTGATGCATTTGCGCGCATAATTTCTAAATTTGTATCTTTCATAACAGCGCCCCCATTTGGTAATGGCCAAACTAGGAACTACAGGTTAGAAAAACTTTCAAAGCTAGAACAGCGCCCCCATTCTGTTTGCGGACAAACTGCGAACTATTAAATCTAATATGCGCACTTTGAAAAAAGTTTTTAAACTTTTCTAGATTACGTTGTAATGAACGACGAAAATTTTGGATCTGTCGCAGTCGTTAGTGATAAGATCATGCATTTGGTGCATATTAATGCAATAATGACATGCGAAATAATGCATCATTACAGAAATTTAAAATGATTGCCGGCCGGCGTTGCGGATTCAGCTGTGCGAACGGCGTGAACGGGCCGGGCCAGAGAGCTCGGCACGTTCCAGGACGCGTATATGCGTCCGCTGATGATGTTTATGTATTACATTGCTCAGCAGAATGCGCCTAACCTTGGACATCGGTTCGGCGCCACCTGGTCGCATAGCCGGCCGGCCGGCCGGTCGTTCGGTCCGGGCTGGGCGGCTCACTAAAGTCGACATTGCCGCCTGCGATAGCGCTGCGTCGTTGTTGGTTCGCGCGTTTCAGCTGGTGTACGCGAGGAACCATGCACGCGAACCGAACCGCTTGCCGGTCGCTATCAGCAGCTCTCGACGACCGGCTTTGCTTGCCAGCCTTGTTTGCCGCGACGATTTTACTATACGTGCGCTCTCGTCACGAGAGAGTACGTGTACCGTGTACGATTTGCAGCGGCGACGACAACGACGCCGCCGCGGCCCGCCAAACCGGGTGGTGGATCTGGGTGTCAGCTGTTTGCGCTACGATTCATGTTTTTTGCTATTATTCATCACTACGCCGCGGAAAAAAGCCAGCGCAATAATAAAGGCGCCGCTTAATTATAGTTTTCTACAAATAGCTTTTGCATTCATTGAATCGTACCATGCACACGCTGCTGTTGTAGACCCAGACATTTCAGCGAAGCGCGAAGCAATTTATTAAAACACGATGGGGACGTTATTAATTTTGATACCGCGCTGCATTGTGGTTTGCGCGTTATTTCCCAAGTTGAATCATTATTATTATTACGAAATGTATTTCATAATTCTGTTTATTACTTAGATTTGTTTGTGATTTTAGTAGCGCATTCCAATGTTGTTGCGCGTTGCGCCGTCGCAGCGTGGGGGCAGCACCATACAGCAACTCATTTGAACTTGCATTCAAATTATTGTGCGCGCGTTTCGTGTCTGGAAAACGTTTGCCGGTGAATGCCGGCTGATGATTCGTTTGCAAATTCTCCTCCTCGTGGCGTGTGTGCACCACACACCTCGTCATTGCAATTCTATACATATGCATGCACATCCTGTGCGCCGCGAACGCGCGCGCGATACGACTGCATGGATGGCTATTTATAGAACAGACTCACCTTACCAGTTCGTTTTTTTGTTCGTTGCTTCTTCACGAAATTATCTTATTCCGCCGCGCGTCTCGCCTGATGCGCATCCTCTCGGGCACACGCTGGTCGCGTTTCCCACTGACTTTATCGCTCCTAACGAGCGCGCGCGCTGCAAGTGCAGCATGCGAGATTCCATCCATGCGGATGCGCCTTCTTCTTTGTTCTTCCGTCGTTCACTTTCGAACCGTGGCACACAGATGCACGCTGTGCCGCATTGCATGACACGCGATTCGATGCGCTGCAATGAGCGCATACCGAAAAGTCTGGCAGGAATCGACGAAGATGGGAAGAAAGACCGCGCACAAAGAAAATGCGCGCGCGATCTAACTTGCGGGAAAAAACGAAATCAAACAACGCGAAGATATATAAATTTGGCCATGCTTCCTTATTACCACAGTTGCAAGAATCGCCAACAATTACGTGAAATATGACGTTGGCTGACTTGTAGATTATATTTTCTTTGTTATCGCTGCGGACCCTATGAGTAAAGTACCTGGAAATTGAAGAATGCCTTTCAAAACTGCAATGGTGCAATGGCAGACATAAATCTTGTTATACAAAGAATAAAAGGACTTGACCTGTACATGCAACCATTGTGCGAGTAAATTTCAGAATTCAATGGTAAAGTTTTTTGTTTGGAGTAACAGCTGACGATTTTTGTCCTAACAAGATCTTTATTGTCTGCGCGTGATACAAAGAGGACGAGCGGCTAAGAAATGCAAACATCTGCTCCCCGAACGTCTATTGTTAAAGTATTTACACGTTTCTTTCTGCTTTTAGGCTGCGATCCTTCAACAGACCGCCGAATACATCTATAGTTTGGAGCAGGAAAAGACTGTGCTGCTGTCGCAGAATTGCCACCTGAAGCGCCTCGTCCATCAGCACGAAGGCGGCGAGCTGCCGCCGAAGAAGCGAAAGACGGAGGCGGCCATCCTGTCGGCCATTTCGGAGTCGTCGGACGAAGGGCTTGGCTCGATGTCGCCGGAAATCGGTAGCGTCGTCAGCAACACCAGTGAAACCATCGCCGATCTGCGGCGCGCGCTCGAACGCGAACGCTCGCTGCGGATAGCGGCCGAAGAACAAAGCCGACAGTACGAGAGCCAGCTGTACCAGCAACAGGTGTACCACGTCGAAGAACCGGAGGATATTGGACTGCAAATTATTGGAGCGGACAGTGTGCCGCCGGTCGGGCACACGCAGACGGTCGTCTGTTCGCCGATCAACTCTCGCAGCTCGTCTCCGACGCCGGCCTCGCCGGAGCAGCAGCAGCGTCTGCCCTCCGTGCTGGAGGCGGCCATCAAGGCCGAGCCCAAGGTGGAAGTAGAGCGGCTCCCATCGCCGAGCCCGCCGTCGTCGGGTCAGGAGGACGGCAATCAGACGCGCATCTATGTCTCAAATACGTCGCGTCAGAATCTCGAGACGATCGTCGAGGCGATCCGACACCTGGAGGGCGATCATATGTTCGGCGACGATCCGCAAACGCAGGAGGTGCCGCTGGCGCTCACCACACGAACTGTCGCCAGTTTGGCGAACGGCGAGACCGTCAAAATCGAATTAGGACAGCCGACGATTTTTGAGTTCCATCACACGCCGGCAAGCATACAGCACCAGCAGCAATCACGGCCGGGCGTCATCGTCGGCAAGCAAGCGGCGTCGTCGTGATTCTCATCCGGCGTTTAGAGACAAACATCAGCATACTGCACACTGTTTTCCCATTTTCTTTATTTTAGTACGCCGTATCACACCAAAACCACCCCCATACGTGTCGGGGAACAAAACTGTCTTATAGATCGTTAGTTGGTTACGTATTATCATGTTCGTTACATACCACAAGTAGTTTCGCATAAGCCGGCGAACTGTTGCGACACGTCTGAAAGCACAGGAGCGAATTACAGGGCGATCGCCTGATGTGCTTCCACGTTCGAACTCATTCTAACGTTTTGTGTTTAGTTCACCAATCAATCAAATACTTCGCTTACAAAATTCCAATTTTCATTCGTTACTTACCTCCACTCACGTACGAGGCGTATTAAAACGAAAGCAATAGAAATGAAATATCGGAAGTAGATTTTAAACATGAAGAAGTTGAAGAAGGCTCGAAAAGAAATATCAAACCGACATGGAAGTTATGATGCATGATTGGCAAGCGTAGATTTACTAAGTTTCGTTGATTATTATTATTTTTGTTACGTTACTTAAAAACCGAAAGTTTCTTTTAAATCTTCTTCATTGCAGAAGAAAATCAATCGTTTGCTCCAAATTTAATTTTACGTTAATTTTACTACTTGATCAAGCAAAGACTAAGAAGAAAAATTTAATGGAAACGCCAAAAACATATTTATGAAGATTAAAGGATATCGTTAACGTATTCTTATTACTATGAAATGAAAAAAAAGATGTTTTATTATTACTAAGTAAGAATTTTTCTATACCGACGATGAGACGGATGATAATCATAGTTTTGATTATTTTTGAAAGCGCAACGTTTTTGTTCCTTTATATTATTAATTATTATTGTACATATTTGATAGATTTATTTACTACTATTACTACTGATAACTAACTATTATGTCATAACACTAGTAGATTTGCTAAAACTATTATATTCATAACGATAATTGGTAATTAATAGCAAGATGTGCGAATTTGGGTGCATGAAATTGCCTGAAAATATGAATGATCTATAAGATCATGAACGAATGCGCAAGGTAACCATTTAAATTTATAGAAATTTCCATTTGCATTATTCATTGTATATTATAAGGAACATGGAACTAACCAAACGGGAAGAAATTCAAATTCCAAGAAAAATGCTATCAAAGCATGTACTGTTAATATATTTTCAAACATTGAAATTGAATTGACATGGAGATAAGTTGAAATGTAACGAAGTTGGACGACTTAATAAGGCAAACAAAAAGTGAAAATTTGAACGGAAATGTGACATTTTGGTATACGTATTATATGAGATAGTGAAGAATTATCGACCCAACTTTGAAGTTATTGTTTTCGTTACTTACATGCATACAGAGATACTTCGATAAATTATTCAAGGGTAAACCTTATTAACGTAAATTGCGCATCTTTTTCATGTACAATTTATTAAACAAAAATAATTCGTTAAAAACGATACAGAAGAAACGAAATGAATGAACATAATATAATTATATATATTGTAGCTATAACTATATCGTCAATTTGAAGTATTTCTCACTGGCGCCAAATAGTATAGTTTAAAACATTGCTTCGATGCGTTTGAAGGCAAAATGTAAAAACCATCTAAAGCAATATATTTTCCGACAGTGAGAAGTTGGATTGACCGATGACAAAAATGTTTCGTACAATTTTTGATTATTGTTATTGCATATCTTAAATGCATTCAGGATAACTGCATTTTCATTTCAACGGAATTCATCTGAGCATGCAGCTATCCTATTTCAAACGTCTAGACCAAACGTTATGTATGATTTTTAGCACAAATTGCTAGTTTACATACTTACACACAATATATAAAATGGAGTTGTATATAACGAAAACAGAAGTAATCGAGAGACAATGAGTAACAGATATTCGCATTTAATTAAGGAAATTATTGAACAATTTTACTTGAAGGATTGTAATTGATGGACTAGAACTGAGATATGAACTGAGCAATGAATGGACTGAGATATGAAATGCAATTGTCGAATCGACATTTTAATTTGCATTAATATTATTAATCTTTACATTGAAATATCTTATCTAAATTTAAACTGAATTGTGTTTTTCGTGTGATATTTAATTGCTAGTTGTAAGCTTTCTTGCAAACATACATACATGTAGGTCCGAAATTGAAAAGAAAGTCTTAGAGAATTGGTTGATATATTGTAGCAAATTTAATTAAAAGGACACGCGGGTCGGAATTTAGTATGGCTTATGGTTGAATAAGTTAGGAAAATATTCGAATGAAGGCTTGCTCTTATATCTTGCACTATGAAATTATCCACAATAATAATGCATACCTATTATATTATAAAGAAGAAATGTCTAAGAAATATTATCAACTACTTAACACATATTGAATAACTAAAGTTCCTTAAAATTACAAACAAATGTAATAGCAAGCAAATAATTTTGAAACAATGCAGTCTGAATGCTAATACTAAGCTAAACAAAAAATATCAATTTAGCCAGCAACCTCATAATTCAGAATATTAACAAAAATGCATATAATTAAGGTATGTCTCATAAATTTTCCTATTTTATGATGTGAACTTGTTCGACTTGACATGAATTGACATTTAACAACCAAAAAGGACTGATAGTTGTATAAAAGTAATTATGTATTAGAGCTAATTTTGTTATGAAATACCATTTGAATAGGAGCTGTACATTTATATGTATAAATCCTTAATGGTATTAAACAAATTGAATTAAATCATAAACAAATAATAGTTTCAACATTGTAAATTACGATTTACGCTAAGGGTTTTTAATATTGTACAAGCATATAATTAAATGATTAATTCATATTCTAAGGCATTAGTGTAAGTTTAGGCATATATAGTAAGCATACTGCAACTAATAATTAATGCGCGAAGAAGCGAGAGCGAAATAACGTATATGGTCACGTATACATTATATTGTTTTTAATTACTTTGAACTCTCCGTAGTCTGCGAATATCTTTCTTGCTCATTTTACCTTGCAATTATGAACCACCCTAATTCAATTGTGTGGTTCAGGGCGTTTTAAAATTTTCACTGTGATTTTAATTTAACGGCCTTGTGTGTAACTTTATCCAAAAACCCTAAGCAAAGGTTGCAAATCTATTATGATTATTTGTATTCAACTTTCTTAAAACAATCGAAATATGTTGATATATAGGCAGATTAGGTAATCGGGGGTGGCTTGTTCGGCGTTTCGTTGACAAAAGTATATGCAGTATTATGAAATATATTACTATTAGAATTTAATGAAAGTTACTAAGTAATCAAAATATAAAAAGAATTAGACAAAATGTTGGAAAATGTTGAAGTGCTGCAAGCCACCCTTGATTTACAGTCAACTCGAATAGGATATGCTTACATGTAAAATTATTAACATATGCTCTACTATTATAATTGTACGAAACGTTTTGAAGATTATTCTCTTTCGCTGTCATTTAAGTGAAATAGACATTATTGATTTAGTTACATTATCAACATATGTATGTAGCATGCATATAGCCGTTCATCACCAAGAAATCGTACACACATAAAGATGTAACTTTTAATTGTTTTTTATTTATTTCTAATTCGTTATGTATATGATGGGACTTTTGCGAATGAGCTGTTGGTTTAATTTTGTTTTAGTTTTCCCCATTGGATATGGTTTCTAAATGTTCCATTCAATACATATGCATTACTTTTAAAAGAAGCCAATGAACGGCAAACAAAACATTATTTGTGCTTGTATTCATGTCATGAAAATATTTCAATAAATGAATTATTTGATTATTTGCGTTTGCATGTATTTATTTCGCACAACAAGAAATTTGAATATTTTTATAGAAGTTTTAAACTGACTTAAGTAGAATAGCTCGGTGGTCGAGCGGAGAAGTTGGCTGCTTCTCAACCTAAAGTTCTGGGTTCGAATCCCAGCGCCGGAAAAAACTTTTCAAAAAGAATTTAAGGTCGTCGGTCGGCCTCGTAAATATTCGTAGCTTGAAAAATATTCTA
>JARJDZ010001525.1:0-34072 GCA_030264555.1 Aleochara sp. GC000083
AAGGCCATAAAGATATTACTGAAAATTTCATTTTTGACTAGGAAAATCGGTCGAAAGATGTCAAAACTGATGTCCAATTTTGAGGCTCATTTATAAGATTATGCCTCGGCCAATTTGCACCAAATTCTAGCATGTTATAGACAATTTAAAGACCTTTTCAACGATCTATAATAACATATACTTTTCTGTTGGGATGCTAGTGATATACAGTGATGAAGTTGAACAAAAATACACGGGTGCGATGAAAACCGGGCGGCCCACTTCTTACGAAACCTACCCTGTCATATCTCCGGAACTACAGGTCAGACTTGGATGATCAAAAGCGCATTTTATAGATCTCACCGATTGTTTACAAAGGCCATAAAGATATTACTGAAAATTTCATTTTTGACTAGGAAAATCGGTCGAAAGATGTCAAAACTGATGTCCAATTTTGAGGCTCATTTATAAGAGTATGCCTCGGCCGATTTGCACCAAATTCTAGCATCTTGTAGACAATTTAAAGACCTTTTCAACGATCTATAATAACATATACTTTTCTGTTGGGATGCCAGAGATATACGGTGATGAAGTTGAACAAAAATACACGGGTGCGATGAGAACCGGGCGGCCCATTTCTTACGAAACCTACCCTCTTATATCTCCGGAACTACTGGTCCGATTTGGATGATCAAAAGCGCATTTTATCGATCTCACCGATTGTTTACAAAGGCCATAAAGATATTACTGAAAATTTCATTTTTGACTAGGAAAATCGCTCGAAAGATGTCAAAACTGATGTCCAATTTTGAGGCTCATTTATAAGAGTATGCTACGTCCGATTAGCACCAAATTCTAGCAAGTTGTAGAAAATTTAACGATGTATGATGCCATACACTTTTCTGTTACTACCACCTTCAGATACTACTTCTATACCACAGCCATGGGTGTAGTGTAGCTAGACGATGCCTGACTCCTGTTCCAAAAGGCACAATTTTACCTGTAAAATTGAAAGGCTTGTGTCAGTTCTGAATTTAGATTCTATCACCAGCCTATTATTCTGCAAAACCTTAAGTGCATCAATCATTGAATATTTTGCGTAATACCCTCAAAGATAAGGCCAATCATTTGTATGCTAACTACAGGGTCGCCGCATGATCATCAATTTCTGCACTCAGAGGAAGCAACAAGCATTTAAAATAAAACACTTTCCAACAGGCAGACACGCGTATAGGATGCGTGTAATTTGTTGGTACACTTAATGAATAAACCATATTTTCATTCACTCTTCCCTCGTTCGTACCACGCTACCGAGACAAAGAACGAGTGAGTTTATTACACATGCACATCGCGCGTTTATGCTCGAGGTATAATAATTTCGATTGCATATACATCGTCCCAGCCTGCTAGTCCAGCCTTTATATGGCAGCGTAGAAAACGTGTGTACGCAGCGAATTAATTCATCACATGCCCGTTTAGATAACAAAAGGAAGTCATAAATAACGTTAACATTGTAATAAAGAACATGAGAAAACATTGGAGGTTATTGAGCTGCGCGCACACACAATAAGCCCTGCCGTTTGGAACCATGTTGCAGCAAGCAACCACCATTCGCACAGCTCCTTGGCTTCTCTTCGCAGAGCTGATGGAAGCCCTCGGAATAATGTGGCAGAGATTTGAGACGCTGATGTCCCATTCGAAAAGACCTTGTGCAGCCCTCATGTCAGAGTTGGGAGGTTGACGCTGACGATGGTGATGAGAAGGAAATCTCAACCATGGCCACGTTCCGCATAAGAAATTACGTCAACAAATTACCATTATCTCCAGACAACACTCCAGCATCAAGAGAAGACCTAGAAAAATGGAAATGTCCACAAATTTAAAGAGTTTTCACTGAAACTTAATTTCTAGATACCTACCAAGCACGGGGTATCTTCAGAAAAATTTATTTGTGTGCGTTCACCTGGGAACGTTATGGGGTTTACCTATAAAGTGCAAGGTACACGAGGCATAAACGCAAATCCAATTTATGTGGAGATAAGGGCAGGGAGTTTTCATCGTGTCATCAGTTTCGGGTGTTGAATAGCGAAATGAGAAGAGCAGCCCGTTGTTCGCGGAGTATAAGCGAGGAAAGTGAAGTGTAGGTGCGCGATATAATGGCGGCGATAAGCGGTGAGAAAATGTGACTGTTTTAAAATTTAAGTGTAATAGGTTGACTTTGGTGGCGGCGAAGGCAACACGATTTCCGCCCGCCCGACGTTTGCGAGAGATAATAGGGAGAAGCGCGCTTCAGGAAAAAACGAGCCAAAAATTACAAATGCCAGTCGTAATTCTGGCCTGCTTAAACAACCGTTTCTAATTTCGTTACGGCTCATCCCACTCGGGAGGGCTCTATGAGGGGACGGCAATGTTGTATTTAACGCACGTAACGAGTGCCATTTCGGCGGCGGCGATAACACAAAAATGCAGTCATAACCGGATTATTTAAACGCCTCCGAGAGCATGCCGCTCTCTTTCAGATACACATTTGAGATAAGCCCGATGATAGCGGCTGGGAGGGACGATGGCGGTTATAAACTCGTTGCTGTCATCTTGATGACAATGCGCTGTCGGGAAACAGTTTGCGCCCGGGAGTATGCACCGAAGCGGGATTACGGCCACTGTTGGTGACAAATGAGATCTACTGATGGCTGACTGCTGTGCTCGCGAATTCGAGGGGTTTCATGTTGGTGACATGCATTCTACTGGCTGGCACTCGGAGTTGCTACTAGAACTCCTCCGCGAAATGACAAATCGTGCCCGGTTACGGATTTCGGTGTGCGTCTGGCCGCAGTCGCACGTGCAGCGCCTGCACTCGATTCTCGACGTGCTCCACCCGGAAGACAAACGGCCGGCAATATCCTGGTCAGGCACAAGAGCGATGAACCTCATAATTTTTAACACCTTCATTTCTCAACTAGATTTACACCCTTTCCTTGTTCCTCTCCTCGAGACCTACGTGAACCCAATATCCACACATCTCGCTACCATACCACCCTTCAAATTTATAATCATAGTACATCTACTTAAGTCAAGTTCATTAAATTTCAGCTGTGAAATATTTACGCGTACAGCAATCGGATTTTCGCAATTCGCTGGAATGGCAATTGCCTCCACGCCGTTGCCTGCGTGGGCACATGGGTGAAAAGACAATGAATTATGTTAATGACGCCGACAAAGCGACTAAACGACCCCCGGTCTTAGTCGCGGCAATGACGGCCATCCCCTCGGTTGGTATGCTTACATTCGCTAAACGCATTAAGTGCTCTCCGAAATGAGACAACATTGAATATACGAGTCGGCAAGAAGTGCCCTTCGCTGCACAGACATTGTATGGACTAAGATGTGGCAGAAGAAGATGGCAGAGCGCGAAGAAGAGATGTTCTCGTAATGTTTGTAACTATGTAGCGGAGTCGGTTTCAGCAGAGCTGCATGTGCTGTGTAGACTTACTAGCTTTATGGGCGTTTCGGTTGACATGTATTAGCGCTTTACCTGATGCTGATAGCAGTCGTTGAACGCGACGTTATTGCAGCATAAAACATAAAATCGCTTTATTTGTTAATTAATTTCGTTTCTTATTGGACATTATAGCTTAGTTTATTCGCATATCTAACTGCGTTTTACGGCCAGATCATAAAGTCTTTGCATGAAACTTTTTAATGCTTGTAATCTATCGATAAGAAGGTACCACCTCTACAAAATATCTAGTCTCAGGTTTCGCAGGAGAACTCACGAGACCATACAGGCATGGTGATTCCGAGGATATGAAATTTGTGGAATTCACCAAAGAAGTTAGTCGACCGGCACTCATCCTACCCATGATTTAACCTTTATTTCAACACTGGATTTCTCTTGCTTCCCCGTAGCGAACTTTATATTATTATACATTTTTGGAAAGTTTAGACCTACGTTTAGTAAGTTTAGTATTAATCGACGAAATCCCAAATTTGGAAAGAATTGCTGGCGAATTTCGGCTGTTTCGCATTACAGGTTCAGTAAGATGGGAAAATCTTTCTCTCATTGAGTATTTACTTATGTATGTTAAACAAAAATTACCAATGAATTTTAGCTCAATTTTCGATATGCATCTTTATCATGGGAGTACTCTATAACGTGATAAAGTTTCTTATGTTTGTTAAACAAAAATTACCAACAAATTTTAGCTCAAGTTTTTATAGGAATTTTTATCAAAGTGTACGGGAGTTCTCTACAATTACCTTAATTTCAACACTACATATCTAATGCTTGTCCATAGCAAACTTTATGTTATTATACATTTTTGGGAAAGTTGGGAAAGTAATAATTTTTGGAAAAAATACCATAAATATAAAGTCAATTCTTAAACTGAAGACTTTATATTCAATAATGAATTCAAATTAAAACACTACATGGCTGCCCGTCGAAATTTAATTTACATAAAATTAACATAAACACACGTTCGTCCATGGTAAACGAGTAGAAACGAATGTCAAATTTGCTGCATAATGTGAGATCAAATCCATTGAAACGATTCATCCGACTGTGACACCATGACAGACTCATTAAAAACATAATAAGCGTAGTTAATTCCAATTAACACTTTGAATACAAACTACAATTCATTCACAAATCATTTCGTGTTTTCAACAAATCTACACTTAATGTTAATTAGTCTTATTGCACTACACGATTTTCAATACGTGGTTGAAATGAACAACAAAACTGAGAATTATACATACCTATAAAAAAACAACTATAAAGTATGAAGCCATTGAGTTTTATTTCAGTATTTAGCCCTGAAGTGTTTATGAAGTAGAAGGAGAAGTTGGTACTGGAGGAGGCGAGTGTTTTATCGTTTCATCTCGGCTGCCGTTTGTAATAAGACGGGCATTAATCGAGCGCAGCAGCAAGGAGGCAGGCGACGTCTGCCCCCACGCGGCAGCCATTAGCAAATGATATAAGTGACAGATCCCATATAGCGTAGATCTGAGTGGAAAGCGAGCAGTCACGTGTGAGGGATCAGTGTCACTCCGCCATCCATCACTGCGCTCTCCTCGTTGTCTCCAGCGTCGTCTTCCACACTCCCATCCCGACGCTGGTGGCAGCAGCTCAGTGTGGAAGCGAGTGTGTTTAAGCTTCCTTGAGGCAGGATTAAACTAGTTAAGTTACGAGTCGACGCGGAGGTTGAACGATGAAGGGACGCCTAAGAGGGTGACAGGCAAGGTTACGCTTGGAAGAGGTCCGAAAAGGAACGAAGATAGGGGACTTCCTGAGGAAGTCGGTGGTGGCGGTAACAGGGTGGTGTATTCCTTCAGCCACACCACACGGATTTATTACCTTCGATGCAAATTTGAAATCAATAGGACGGTCTATGCCTACACTGACGCCGACGTCGTCGTGTAATCCCTTAAATGGGATCATCGCGTCAGCTTCCATATTCCTCATCAAAGGCGTTCACTTCCGGATTAATTCCCCTATTCTGTTTTCCCGGAAATGCTGCTTCCACATGATGTCAATGAAGGTGCGCCTTCCAGTTTTTAATTTGTGGAATTAATTGGAATGTTAATTGCCTCATTTTTTCGGGTTAGGTCTGCACTTCCTGGAAGGTACTTTGGCGAAGGAAAAAATGTGAAGAGGAAGTTCTTTATATCCGGGCCAGAAGGCGATGGTGGCGTGTTGGACAACGTTCGCGGCTAATGCTGCCCCCACACGATCAATTTTCCTCGTCTGCCAAACTGTCCGACCTCGGGGTGATAAATTCTATTTTGGTGTTGCCTCCGGGCACGTCGCTCAGACCAACGCGTATTTAACTCGGATGCCATTCACGTCAAGCCCAGCGGAGTCTTGTCACAGGGGAAGACGTCCCACGTTTATAAAATAGACAACTTGGAGACAATGGAATGAATTGAAAATATTTACCCTTCTTGCACTCAATCTTCCCGCATTCAAGGAATGGTATTGATTTCGGCTTCGAAACGTCATCATTTATGGATTGATTGCTGACTTTTCCCGATGATACTGAACTCGTACAACAACGCAAATGGAGGAGGCTCGTAAATGGAGGCAATAAATTCATGCATTACATATATTAATAGAAGCAGCGTTGTTGGGGGCGGCAGCGCGGATGTACGCAAAGATTAATTTTCGTTTTCTGTTTGACTTTTATGCGTTGTTCGGGTTATATGTGGGCTTCAATATTCGCCAGGCTAGCTTCGGTTTGGGGTTTTCGCCGCCTCCGCCATTCGCTGTGGGGGTAGCAGTGCAGCGACTCAAACGGCGAGTGTCTACATATAAATCAGTCAGGATATTAACCCCGCGTGTGCAATGTCCACAGCGCGTTGATTTACGCGTCTGGAGAGCCGTTCGCACCTCCGACTTGTTACAATGTGTATACATTGCCAGGGTGCGGATGGTTCCTGGTGGCGGTAGTGGCGAGGAACGCGGCGTCATGTTGCATATAAAAACGTGTTTATGGCCGCCGAGGTGATAGAATTTATACATGCATGCACGAGGCGCGCGGGATGGGCATGTGCATGCTAACGTCACCGGAAATAGCCGCCATCAGTCACAATTTACCGAACACCACGGAAGCGTTCGCGTACAGTTGACACTCGCCTCGGTCTCCGTTGGTGGTGGTGATGGTGGTGGTGGGGCCTCAGTGTGGTGGGACCCTCAACCACCTCCCGCCATAGAGCCCCAGCACGATGTGTGGTGTGGTGGTAGGTATCTCGATCATGCGACGATGCGTCCCGTCCGTTCCGAAACGTAATTTGATCACGGTAACGACATTGAAGTGACAATTATGAAATTACATTACTCATTGAGATGTACGAGAGCTGACGGGCGCGTTCCAGCGACCGTCACTCATAAATCATAACGCCTGTCGGGTTGCTTTAGCGACGCTGCCACCGCCACCGCCACCGCCAGCGCTAAAAATACGTATTTGTCTTCGTGCGGGCTTCGAAAACCTGCAGCAGCTCGTCTTCCACACGTCGAGCCCGCCTGCCACGTCAACAACATACCAACTGTCCCGTTTCCCATTCTAACTTGGAGACCCCTCCAACTATGAGGCAAATTGAATTTCGGTTATTAATCAAATCTCGCGCGTTTCATTTATTTTTGATAGATTTCTCCCGCCATCTTCAATTTGGCAACCTAATCCTCAGCTTTTTCCCTTACATTTACGAACGAATTGTAGTCTTTATGATAAACGCTGATATTTGATGTGATGCGTTGTGCGTTGCAATATGTTGTCGTTCAGACGCCATTATATACTATACGTCTCTCGGTAGACGGTAGCGGCTTCAGAGCGCACTCCTCACGACTCGGCTCAGCTTCATCTCATATCTTATGACATATGACACGGTTGCACGCCGCGACGGAGTGCTCTTGCAAAACGACATCGTCTCGCCTTTTTATTAGCACTCACAAACACTGTGACGGCATAGTCGTCGCCACAAAATATTACAAATAGATGTTCGGCTTCAACTACTGCACCATTGGCCTTTGAGGGACAAGACAAACAATGCACTATAGGAATTCGAACTCCTCTCTTTCAAAGTGACTATTTGTATCCGATGCGCGCACGCAGTGCTATCCAATAATAAATTAGTGCTCATAGGATGTGTTCGAGAAGAGCAAACAACACACGGTGAAAAAGCTCACAACAACCAGAAGCTGTAGTCCTGACAAGTCTGGTAACAAGCCTTGTAACCGCGTTGAATGTAAATTTATCTCTACAGCAACTTGACGGGATGTGCGTTAAAAATTACTACAGAGTCAGCGCAGAGTCGCATGACAGCCATTAAAGTGCTTTTTATAAGTCAATAAATTGAAACTTTCAACATGGCAGTTGGAGTTTATGGCCAGGCCGGAATGAAAGCAGTGAAATGTATAGATAACTGGGGAGTCATTAACACGTTCGCACTCATCTCGAGGTAATGGAGACAGGCTTGTGGACATGTACAATGTACAATGATCATTTGTACACCTTACATCATCTGGATATCTACTGAAAAATTCTGTCAACTTCTTGATCAAAACTGAACTTCGCACACCTGATATGTTTACGAAGCCTTTCCGGGGCTGATGGCAATATCGAATTTCAATATTGTAAAATATGGTCCTGCTTTACTAACCAAATGGTGGAGATAGACCGAAATCAAGAAATGGGCCGCCCGTGAAAAATATCCAAATCGGATCGTCTCGATGTGCTGAACAACATATCAAAAGTTAAAAAATAAGAAATTCGCCGCCCAGGGATAAGAAATGGGCCGCCCGGCATGTCTGCGTCGAGTATCGTCTGCGTGCATGCAAGCAAGAAGAAATGTGCCGCCCGTTCTGCCTGTACGCGCACAAAAGAAATGTGCCGCCTGTGCTGCCTGCACGGTGCATCATCTGCATGCACGCGCACGAGAAGAAATGGGCCGCCCGCCTCGTCTGCGTCGTGCGTCGGCTGCCCGCTGCATGTACGAAAACTTGAAAATATTTCTAAGTCCGAAAAGAAATGGGGCGCTCGTCTCGGCCGTATTGGCCAATAGGCAAATAGACAATTACCAGAGTTGTCAACAAGCCCTTGGTGTACAAACAATAAAATTCCTTTTGATATTAGATCCTGCCTTCCACAATGAAATGTTTTGATGGTGAGACCTGAGGGCCGTTCAGACATCACATTGCGAAACTTCTGTCGCTCTCACACTCTGTCAGTTTCTGCGGGATGATTGCGAAAGCGTAACGAACATGTGTGCGTTGTCGTGTTGCACATTTCACGGAGTGTTACGGCCGCTCATATTTCCACGTCCAACCGACCGATATATAAGCGATACACATATAAGCGATGTTTACGCTACGCCAAATTCCCAACTGGATGAGCTTTTTGCCCATCGGCGAGTGCACGTTCCAACATCATATGCATATGCATGCGTCCGAAGACCGCGCTGCCCCCGCCGCCCCCAGCGGTCAGCACGATGCTGAAAATCCCATAGAAAACCAGTCGTAATGGTGCTTTGTCGGTGTCGCTTTGCTCATTGATTTTTATCACACAAACGTTATAAAATATATGCCATGGCGACACGTACACGACACTGCAAAGCTTTTAGTACTCTAATAAAAACGCGATGTTTATTGAGCTATGTGTCGAATACCAAGTGTCGACCTTTAGGCGGGATTATTCGGAGCGTATATTGAAGAAATTTGAGTATAGGTCAGCATGATGGCGTTTGGAGGTAGGACACATTTCAAGTCCAACAGTAGAAGGAAATAGCCCATGGAATTATATCAGAGAGAAGGTAATGTCATAACTTTTAGGTGTCTATACGGATTTGAAGATACCATCTATATGCCTCAATAAGGATTGCAGAAAGGTGGTATTCCAAAACGTCTGTCCAAACATTGGGAAGGAGTTGCCCATAAGTGCAGAATGTTGCGGGGTGTTGCATTTTTAGGGTGGATGCAAATTGACATTAGTCCAGGGAAAGATCTTAGAAAGAAAGTAATGTTCGAAGTCAGTAACTTGTAAGTGGATCTAAGACTCCATAAGTAAAGGTCCAGCATGTCGTACCAAAACTTGCCGATAGGTGGTGTTCCATGTCAGTGTTGTAGCAGAAATTCTCCAAGAATACTGCAGGAATCGGATGCATTTTCATACTTGAGGAGGAGCGGTGGTATTCCGAGAGAGGATATCCTTTAATCCTGAGATTCGTTAACATGTCTTACCTCTTCTCCCATCTATTTACCTTCTTTCCCTCCAGTCTTTTCAAAGGGCATCAATCTGCACTAAATTCCGTTCCTGCTTTTAACCTCTTCACTTAAAATAATAACATAATACGACTTGATATTGCATTTAAACCATTTTGCAACATTATTTGTCATAATTAGTTGATGATTGAACGAGCGAACGTCCTTGTGGGGCGAAACGTGCACGTCCATCATACATGCGCTAACGATACGTGAACATAATAATATATTAGGAGGCAAAACGGCCGACACACATGAGTATGTGGAACGGGAGTGAAATTTGCATGACCACCAAGTCGGCACGATATGTTAATGATATAATTATGTTGAAATTGAAACGTCAAAAACGCTTTCGATAAGAGGCGAACAACGACGCCAGCCGGCGTATAAGAGAGGCACACAGCGAACGGCACCAGCAACAACAACAACAACCAGCAACAACAGCGGCCATAACTCATACGGGGGCCTCGTATATTCGTTCGCGTCCGCCGTTGCCGGCCGTTTACATTGCGTTATTATTATAGTTGAATAATAACGGCGGCGCAGATATATTATACCTGCCTACGCCGTACGCCGAGCAAGCTTATTTATGACTTGTGCCAATTTATAATGTGCACTGCTCGAAAATTTCCTCCTTTCCGTCGTGTGGAAACATGCGCGAACATGCTTCTTGCGCGATTTGCCAGCCGCCGACGACGACACGCAAAAGACGATGATGGCGATTGGGCGCACACACACGATGAAATATTGCTCGCGCAATAATATTTTCGTGATAAGCGAGGGGGCGCGCGCGTCGTAAATAGTCCGCTCATAAACGTCAATGCGCAATTTTCTCGTTATCAGCGCTTTGAGCGGGCACGATAGAGAGTGATGACTTATCAATTCAATTTAATTTTTAATTTATGTAATTTCAACATACTTACTCTCAGGTGACGTGTTTCAATAACAATTTATGATGGTAGCTTGAGTGCTATCGCGGTAAATCTTACGAAGTGGATAACATCTTGGATTTCATTAGCAGCTTTTAATTTGAACTTACCAAATTTTATTCTTGGTACCTTTTGCAGAGTTTTCCTCTGCAGGGACAAAAATATTTTGATGAAGTTATTGGCGCTCTAAGAATAGGTAGAGTGGAATAAGTGGTACCTATATAAGTGGTACCATTGTTACATATTCAATGTTAAGTAACAACAAATTTATGCACATATCTTGAATTTAAATATTGATGGTATTCCATTTATTACGGTCTGACAAGGAATATATTATTGATATGCTAATTAACACGTTTAGTTTTATTTGCCTTTCATGATGCCCAGGAAATGAATAATTTTATTCATGCTTAGCATTCGAAATTGTAAAGAATATAAAGTCATAAATCATTTTGTTATTTTAACGAAGTCATTCAAGTTTCCTTACATGAATTAATTTTTTTTATTGCCAACAGTCGTAACATTAAAAAGTCATTTTGTAAGAACATAAAAATAACTATTCCTGATATGTTATCTATCACAAGATATTCTGTACAATTATTTGTAAACACGTTTATCTTTGAATGTTAAGATATCCTAGAATGAATTTATTGTAAAATAGGTGGCAATTCAAAAATATTCAAATTTATCAAAATATCTTAAAAGTTCCAAATTAGTTCCAGCAATAAGTAAATTATTGGGCCATCTGCCAAAGACTGTTGATTAAGACAATTCAATTTCATTTAAGTTTTGTAATATTTGCAAATGATAAAGTATAATGGTGTTTGCATATTTCACTCGATGATCATTCAACAAAGTTCGATGGAAAAAATAGCATTTACGATGACGGATACTTTCCTCTCGTAAATAACATTTACACGTATCTGCCTCCCGTTCCGGCTTTGTGTTCATAACGAGCAATACTGGCATACCATGTAGTTTTGATTACACCGACCGTTCCCGAAATGTGGACGTATTTATGATTTAAACCGCGCAACGGCCGTGGCACTCGTGCGCGCGAACGGCAGAGAGATATGTATATTTTCATTTCGTACATATTCATAAAGATAAATGTAATTTATGCGGCTATAAACTATTGCATGGTAATTTCATGATAGCCACCTGCTATAATTGGTTTGTCATTCGCGACACATTTTCAATAAATCATTCGACACATATTGTCAGGTTGTACATCAAGCGTTTATACATTTTATTAACGCCATTTACGATGAACGTTTCGCTATTTATTTAAATTATTGCCCGTACGTACGCGTACGTAATCAATATTGCTGTGTGGCCATCATGAAATCAAGCGACAGTCCAAACAACGCGACTTATGAAATATTCCATAGTCAGTGCTATGCAGATAAAACTTGAAATTATGTAGCTTTTTTATGTTGCTGGTACCAATTATGATTAGGATTCCAGATGAAGAAACAAGGAGATATCTTCAATACTTTGACATATTTGAATTCATACTATCTCCTTTATTGGCAAGGTGCTCATCGTGGGATTTCAGGTTGAATTTGATCTTAGAAAATACTTTTGCCGGAAATATAACTACTATCATAGGGCTGTTCAAAATCTGCGTGTGTGTCTAGTAGAGCAAGAAAGAATCTGTAGAAATATTTCCATAGAGATTTCAAATTGAATAAAATTTATTTAATGTGCATAATGAAGTCGTAAATCATTTAATTATCTTTTGAGAGTCAAATAAATTAATTCCAACAGTTGTGCATGCAAACGCGTAGAAAATAAACGTTCGTAGCTGACAGCATGGAGTTCCAAAACAAAAATAATTACAATCAGCGTCTGGACGCATTAAATTTAAACCTAAATTCTCTACAAGGTGTTCCTCAACTGCAGTCAGGGTGCAAGTCACATGGTACCACTGATTTTTGAAACGCGTTATTTTTTGGCTCATATTCAGTAGATGAATTGCGGTGGCCGTGTGGAAATATAAAAAAGACCGAGTAGCGATAACGATAACGCTGGGGGCCTGGGGGCATGAGCAGCGACCAGCTACCACGCGAAATGACATTTCACTTGGTTTACGAGCGCTCGCGGCCGGCCATAACTCATATTAACATTGTAATCTTTTTCGACCTTTTCACGAAACGCTTTCCAACGCATTCCAGCCGGTCGAATCAATGAAACTGCAAAATTTATTTTGTTATTTATATCGCCATAAGAATCCCCGCATTTGCAACGATGCGTAAACAAGCGAATATAATAAATGATTATTGCGCTCATTTTATTGCATTTATTACGAGGTCAACTTGCACTCTTGTACAATTTCTGTTTATTATTGTGTATCATCAAATGCGCATAATGCGCGTATTTACGTCGGAAATAAATTAGGCTTAAAACGTATAGCACTACATTGAAGTAGGTTGAGTACTGCTGTTCGGACTTAAGTATATGACGCATTTAAAAACGTGATGCGTAAGTAAATAATACTTATGCAAATGCGTCTAAAGCATTTTGCGGCCGGTTCTGATGGGCACTTGGCGTTGCAATTAGTTCGTTTATCGCAACATATTTCTGAACTTGATGACCAAGCCAAGGAGTTGCATTACATTTGATGGGCGCGCACATACTCACATTTATGAATAATGCAGCTGTCTTTACGATGATGATGCGCGTACAATTTGAGGCGGCTAAGAAGACACCAGTAAAAATGCATCGTTAAAATTTTATTTCATTCTGCGTTCAGCTGGTCAAAGCTTGGAATTTATTTGGATCATCAACCTTTTTTCGATATTTTTCTTCGAGAGCGATTTTTGCACTATCCATGGCGAAAATAGTACATTTTTAAGAACACATTTTTCGAGTAGGGTATTTCTAAATCCTGTATAGATTCGGCGCCATGGCCATTGTTATCGTTTTTAAACAAACAACAGTCTGATAATGTTGTTAAAAACTTAATTGGAAAAGTAGTAAAGATGCCAGAAATATACGGCACAAGAAACGAACACACCTAATTAGAAGTCTAACAAGCATCCATTCAGAATTATTAATGTCAAAATAGCATTTAAAAATTAATGAGCGCATAATTATCATAATCCATTCGATTGACTGGAGGCTGGCCGCTTGTTATCGACTTAATTTATACATGGATATCGATGGAAATTAAATGCCGCTTGAGGGAAACCCACCTGAAATATTACCGACCATCCTGTTTGTGTTACCATCAGAGTCTTTTAGTGCCGCGCAAAGTCATAATATTAAGTGCCACAGCAAACATTCAGGCGTTAATTGTATTCGCTTAATCAAACCTGGAGCTAATTAACCATCCGCTCTTGGATTGCTCGAGCTGTCGAAACGTAAGCCTCTTAATTGGTGAAAAAAATCCAAGGAGGAATTTAAGGAATGTCCCAATACTCTTTGAAATGCAAATGCTGCACATGCAACATAAAAAATGGCTCGGTATTATCAGTCGGCCGCCGTCGCCGCCGCCGCCGACAAATAAAGTTATTAGCCCAGTGGTCGAGGAAACGTGCCGTGAATCAAGTTGTAGGTTTTAACGGTGTCGTGTCGTGGTGTCGGTGGTGGCTCGATGATAATGTTATCACATGCCACCGATATGCCTCTCAGTCTGTCATTCCGGGAGCGTTCGTGCTAGTTCTGTGTGTGTGTTAAAAGGGTGGCGTTCAGCATGGTTTCATTTTATCCGACATGTGTTGGGGTGGTTGGTGGTGATTGCGTGTTGTTTTGCAGGGCACCCATCCCCAGAACAACCACCAGAGAGTGAAGGAGTTGTCCAAGTTTGACATTTCAATTCAGTGACAAAGACAAGTTGCTGGTGCTGCACAAGCACACATTTCACGCGTCACATGATAAAGGGGGCGCGGAATGTGCATTTATAACCTTGCACATAGCTACCTGCTGCTATGGCGCAGAGTACTGAAACCGAAAAACACGCAGCCAAAAAACGCCAGCCCTTTGTTTATACAATGGTATGCTGGGCGAAATTCCACGGGAAGTTGCATGTCTACAATTACAATTACCGGCTTGAGCGGGTTGCGGTGACCATAAATCGTTCACATGTCACTCATTAAACGGCAGGATTGTTGGCTGTGAGCATGGGGCATTCGATGGTGTGATGTACGCTGAATACAAATGCCGCAAATTACAAGGCTGCCACCGATTCAACGGGCCTGCAATCTCCACGATCGGATCACTTTTCGGAGATTAATATCGCTGATAGAGGTTTCTCAAGAAGGCTCTCTAATTCCGCCAAATTAGAGAACAATGGATGGATTTGGCAGGCTGGGATGGTTTCGGCGGTTGGCTTTTTACAGCCGCCACCGGGGTATGCACGCAAGAATGCTGACGTACCAGCAACGACAATAAATTCTCGACATGGCGTTGTCCATCTGTATAATTACATGCGATATGCGCGGCCCGTTTCATCCTTGATTGATGGATTGGTGTGTCGCGGCATTCGGAACGATGGCACAGCGCGGAAAGGCTGGGCCTTTGTCCGTCGTCTTCAGCCATGTTGACTTAACACGTTGCTGACTTCTGTGTGCAGTGGATAGCCGAGTGAGAGCGTAATCAGGGCGTCTACAATCAGGTCTCGTCTGCAGCGACGACTCGTGGTGTCGGCGTCGGTAGCTGTCCGCTTCGTGTCCGCTGCCAAATTTGGTGTTCCCATCGAACACACCCGGTCTTTATGTATGGATGGTAGTGCGTGCCAAAGTCCATTGCGCAGACGTGCGGCTGCGATCAACCCATAATACGAGCACGCCGTCGATGGCGATGATGGCGTGCGTCTTTTTCGTGCGGTTGCTGTCCCCAAAAACGGGTATGCACGTGCATATGGGATCTGAATTATTGTGTGGACTATAAAATTTACGATTATTTAGACCCATTAAGGTTCGCTGTAATAAAAGTCACAAGTGAGTTGTTTACGGTGGTAGTCAATCACGTACGCGATATGAGTATGCAGGAGGTGTACACTGAAATGTACTCTCGCTCCTTAGTTATGCTAAAAACTACTAAGAAATACCAGAATTAATCTTGAAATTTGGGAGGTTTCTTTATTCACTGATTGGTATGCGATGTTCTGATTAGTTCTAGAGAAAGTCAGTGATTTGAACCTCACGCCTTGAAAAGTTCAAGACCCTGTCATCTTAGGGCAACGTTTCCCATCTTATGAAAAAGTGTGCTTGTAGCAATAATTGTTATTTATCCACCACACAGCATATTATCTATTGCTGGTTATATCTAGACTCTACATCTAAATTCAAGTCTAATTGAAGGCAAAAAAATTAAGCCTAAGATGCAGCTTGCACAGAAACCTGTGAACACCTTACTACCTGACAATAAACCTTAGGTTTCAATAATAGCTTACGTTTTTTAGCTTTTGTTTGCTTCGGACATCTCAGGATATTTTGATTCTACAATCTAAATTTCAAGCCTAATCTCTTTGAAACAAGATTTAACTTGCAGCACAGTATAGTATAAGTATAAACTACCAAGATTAACCAGAACCACTGGTAAGCTATATTCCTGGAAGGAACTGGACATAGGTTCCTCAGACCTTAATGTGTCACAATGAACCTTAGATTTCCTTAAAACTTCACCCCAAAAATAAACGCAGTCAAGTTACTAAAGAATCAACTAAGACCTATAATATCTCACAATAAACGTCAACTTTCCATAACACCCCATAACACCCCAGCAGTTTCTACTACTCTGGAGTTTGTTTGAGTGGACCCACACTGAGAAAACTGTCTTCGGATATCTTAGCCTCCGTAGATGCTACTATCCACCCTACCTGAATGAAAGAGACCAACCTAACTACCAAAACTAACTAGAACTAAGGTGTAAGCCTAGAACACCGTCAGTCTGAGTTAACATCCTGAGGAACCTAGTAGGACCTCAGGTTTCCCTAACACCTGCGTCCTTTTCCCACTGCTCTTAAAAAGTTTTGTATGAGTAGTCCGGGCGATATCATGATGATGGTAACATAAACGATTTACACGCGTGCAGCCTGATACCTATCCACATGTGTGAGGAAGAAAGTGACTTAAGTTGCACATCCACGCAATTGAGTCAGGCAACAAGCAATTTCAGCAGTGGAAGTCGTTCGCGTCCGTAGTTGCTCGTAGAACAACTCGCTTTAGTACTTTATCTTCATATAAATTCAGGCCATAAACCAAAGATACATACTGATTACTGATTAAAACTCAGCCGCTTTGGCCAGACTGAGCGGTAACCGACGACCAAGCCGGACGCCAGCCAGTTTATAGTCATCGTAAATGCCATAAACACACCGAAGCATTCCTCGGCAGCGGCGGTCAGCTCCGAGTGCCCATCGTGCGCTCTTCCACGCCATGCGCATTTCCATTCCGCGCATGCACGTGCAATAAAACATTGGAGGCGATGCATGATGGCATCGCTGACCGATCGCCATAACACTCATACTTTGCGGCACCTTAAACGGCCGTCCGAGAATATATTAATAGAGCAGTAAACGGCGTGTTAATATCGTGTGAGGAGTGAGCGCCTTGGAATGACCTAGCGCGCGCATTAACAAGCGCAGAAGTGTCCATCAAGCAAGAAGTCAGAGGGTTCTCTGGTACAACGCTGGCGAGAGGAAACCTTCCTGATGATGGCTGCTGCCTACTAATGCACGTAGTCTGGAAGGTTTAATAAGACATGTCACCATCACCACCACGACCATCAGCACCTTCACCGCGCGTCATCAAGCGTACATACAAGCCTGGGGAAATGTTTATGATATCACCATCGCGAGCATGGCAGTCTTCACTCCTCCTCTTCCTCCTCCACCATGCCGCACGATGGTCGTGCCTTGTCGGCGACGTTTACGCTCACATGCGGCGATATTACAGCTATAATTTAACATCAGCGCCGACAGAAACGTGTCACCTAATCAAATTTACGGGTGCTTTGTTGCGTTTTGTCAGGCAGCTCGTATGTGTATGTTGTCCCGTTCCATCTGCACTCCCGTTTGGGGAGCACCTCAGTATGGGGGCACTCCATTCCCGCCAGCCAACATATTGCGTACGCTATGGGCACTAACGGGCGGCTTTCCAGCTAATTTGTCTGTCAGCCAGTAGCCGTATTTCTTTATTTAGCCGCCATTTGACTCTCTCACCTCCGGACCATTACCGCGCGCTGGCAGGCCACCACACACAGGGCACGCCGATGTGTCAGCACTGGAGGCTCCCTGATGCGATGCGGCAATTTGGTGGCTGCGCGTTCCCACCGCCTCGTCCTCCACGTCGACGACGACGCTGTCGTTGCGCGCGTAACGCGCGCTCCCGACTTGTAAATGCACAAGCTCTTCCGCCTTCTCTTCTTCAGCTACAGCACGATGCTTCGGCCCGTGACAGCTTTACGGCTGCTCCGCGCCAGGCGCGCATCGTTTCTCTTCATCAACGGGTTGTTTATAATCCTCCGCATGCTGAGTGCTCACCAGAAGCCCCGCGTGATATTCCTTCACACAGGCACATCCCTGGCCCGAGATGGGCTCGAGATGGGCCTCGATGTGAAGGTGAGCATCGGAGCACTCGCGGTGTGTGTGTACTTATTTCCACGGATATATTCTTTACAATGTGCGCGCATCATCAAAGGCGCATAAATAAACGAACTCGTTGCGGTCTCCATTTCCATCTCTTCTTCGACCTCATCTTTTCCTCAACTCCGCGCTGCATTACTCGTCGTATTATATATCGGCTTATAAGATAGATGTTGGTTCCTATCTTATACTTTGTGCGCATCAGCCAGCTGCATTCGAACGGCCCTGCTGGTTGCTGGTTTATGTCCGATCGTCAATTTCGAGTGTAAATTATACTCTTATAGTTATTATTGGCTTTACGACACTATCAATTTCGTTGGCCGATGGCCGATTCGTGCGTACGGCTATAAAACTGCTGGGTGGGGAATTCTCACCCGGAGCGATTTAAAATAAGAACTCAAATTTAAGGTCTTAAATTAAAAGCCAATGTCATCATAAACGCCTCATGATTCACAAAACTCTTAGGAGCATAAAATTTGATATTTTCATTTATTTTGACTTTGAAAATTTGAAAAGTTACATGTAAGGATAACTAATTGCGAATAAAACCAGCAGCAAATTCCTAAAACTAATCGTGCCATGTTATGAAAAACGATAGGCAGATGGTGCGAACGCTGCGAATTGGCATGTTTATGAGGCAATTATAGAAATGAGCGCCGGTTTAATCGGCGCATCACAGCCGGAATGATTAGTTGCTTCATTATTTCCACCAATCACATCTTCCCCACTTCACAGCACGATCAGCGGCCGTTGGAAACATGTAAACGTGCGCGCGTTCTCTGCTCACAATGTCAGCATGCGCGCGCGCTCAAGTAAAATACAACTTGTAGCGTATAATTAAAATTGCAATTTATTTCCAATTGGCCGACCCGATGTGCGCGCACAATCAACGGGTCTAACGCTGACCAGTCTAACCGGGGATCGTTTTATTGTCATGTTGCATGCGGCTATCAAGTTCAATCTTTCGATTTATGCCGTGGTTATTTTAATTGAAATTGTATAGGAGGAATCTGTTCGTTGCGAGCGAATGATTTACGAGCGAAATCGGTCGTTTCTCATCGGCATTTTCGCGCCCGGCCGTCGAAATGGGCGCGCTAAATCGAACCGACCATAAAACGCTGGCGAAACGCGAAAACGACGAAAATGGCAGCGGCCGAAACAAAATATGCGATATGAAAAACAATTTTATTATTTACTTATTATTGCTGTCCCAGCAGTAGTCGCATAGCGAGCGGAAAAATACGAGTGTTTATAATCATTTTTGACAACGAAAATGTTGTTATTGTCGCGTTGGATTTCACTTTGAACGTGTTTGCATCGTAAATCTTGCTCTGTTCCCAAAACAGCGAACGTATGCTGTAAAATATACAAAGAGCGCTAATATGACAATTATTAAACCAGGCCTATTAACTATTCTAATTAGAAACCTACTTTACGAGCTGTATGTACCTACGCTAGTTACGCGGTCGAGCGCATCGTCGGTGTATAAATATGCAATGAAAGCTGTTTTAATGAATATTTGATGACAACGAACTGCTACGGCTACATTTTTAATTATAATGTGTGCGATTCCGGATGATATTATATACTGATTTAAATTAATGGATGCTCTATGCGACTGTACCCCCTCACCATTTGCACTATCAAATTCACATTTTAATGCAACTACCTAATAATACCCATATCACGCTGTAACAATATCTAGCATACATGGTGTTTCACTTTATTTCTTCAAACGAAGAAATTTATTTACATCAAATTTTAAATTTTAGAAAAGAATATTAATTAAGCTCATGTACAATGTTTGGGACACTCGTGTGATAGACTCCATGTGAAATGAGAAGTTTGGGATTTGTTCGGTACAAGACAATAATAAACACTCCCACCTTGGGCTTTAACAAACTGTTCAAATATTTATTAACGTTCCGGTGTAATGTTCGTTTAATAATAACATTTTCACTCTGACTAACACACGACGCAGCTCGAACAAGTCGTAAAATTGAATATGTTGAGTATTTTCGAGTAGTCATTTTGTTTATCGTCGAATTGTTAATGCATTTCAGGCCATAAATCACGCCCTATGTGTACTGATCCTTTTGCTGTTGCTTCTGTTGTTCTCTCTCTTTTTATCTCGTAAGCAATTTGCATTTTATTTTTTTGCAACTACTAAATATGCTATTTATTTATCGGTACAACAATACGACGTAAGGCAAATTTAAAATTTGACACTAAAACTTTCAAGATCTATTCAAGAAATGATACTGGAGAAGAAGAGTTACTGGAGAGGAAAGTTTTACTTCAAGTATCTTATTATTCCCGAGCTGATTACATGAAACACAACACGACGTAAATTATTGATGCAATTATGGGCCCGGAAGTGGAACATCGAGCCAAAAAAGCATATGGGGTGCTCGAAGATTGGGTGGTGAAACAAATCGGTGAACACCGCACTCGGGCAGCTCGTCTGATTTATCACGACCGGAAGCAGCCCGGTGCACGAAGGTCGATTCGCCACTAATCTCCTGCCACGTCTTCACGACTTCCCGCCATAGATCAAGCCTTATCGCCGCGCCGAAGTGGTGGTTGGCCTTCGTGGCGGCCTGTTAATCCACGCTCCCAACCACCTCAATCGGTTAATGTATTCCACGCCGTCCATGTAGACCTTAAGACTTGAGTCGAGTCGGAAGGCCAGCCAGGATGGGGAGCGTGGTAGCCGAGTGGTAAACTCCATCACACTACTGATAATTAAATCAATTACATCTGATGTAATCGCGATAAACGTTATTTAGGGCCGTGTAAAACTGACAACTCCTTGGAGGTTGCATATGGTCTTGAATCAGGTCCCATCTGCACAAGGCTTCTAGAAACTTACGTATGTAACTTCACATTGGTCATTACACCTAATAGGTTTTAGGGGAGCAAAATTTATGGAAATAAAGAAACTACAAGACATTCCAACATACTTGATGATTCAGTTATAACAGAGACATTAAATGAACAGATAAAATATTTGTAGATTTAGGGGCGGGAGTTATATTAAACATCATAAGGCACCTTCAGAATATCATAGGGCACTTCTAGAATTTGCAAGACACCTTCAAGACACTCTAGGATTATTTTTATTTCAGGATATCATGGACATCCAAGGATCTTGGATCTGAGCCCAACAAATCCAACTTTTGCAACTTATCTTTAGATTTCCTCTTAATTACCTTCAGCATTAGAACTAAATAATAAATAGCCTCGCATGAATTTTGAATCCACGGTTAATTGGATGAACAGTATGAAATGCTCCAATCAAGTTGAATGGAACAAAGGATGAATTATTAATAGGCGTGCCCCCGTGCGCATTCTCGAGCTGCGTGATTAATGCAATTTAAATCTTGTTGGCTAACAGAAACATGTGCGAGTTGCATTGAGATGACCTGATGCGTGGCTAACGCGCCTGTAGGTGGCTCACAGCAAGTGGCCCTTCTTCGGCGCTCTCAAAGTCCGCACGTGGCTTTCTTCCCTAATCAACATGCTCGGTTAACCCCGTAGACTATTGTCCGAATACAGAATTCATTACCGCAACATTTGTTACAGTAATTAATTCCTCTAGAATGCAACATCAAAATTCAAATCTAAGAGTCTAGTAACTCTAGGTGGATGGATGAAACGACATGTACGATATGTACATAGGCATTTTCCATGGTTGGATTACCCTCTCAGAAGATTGATGCTTTGTTGTTGGGCATATTGAACTTTGTGCGAATGCGCCCTTAGACGATGGCCTCAAGAGATCATCAGCTCCATAGGCAATGATGTACAAAGGCACAAAATGTGGACACCGATGATGTCGTAGTGGATCCATAGGCAGCTAATATATGTCTCCAGGATATCGGATGTGACGTGCCCAGTGGATCGTTCAGGCTATGATTGTGTTTTGAGCTTTGTGTGTACGTTTGAGTGCAAGCTGAGTATTGAATTTGGTGTTCGTCGTCCACTCGTCGGTTGGTGCGACACTTTGCGATGAGATTTATGACTGCTTTTATCAGCTTCACTGCCTGAGGGGATTGGAGGATTGTCCCCTAGAAACGATGTCCGTCGTTCTCGGCAGTGACATCGGCTGGGATCGCAGCACAAGGATGCTCGCACAAACAGCCTTGCGAATTCTGGAGTTGGTGTCTGAGTCGATGATGGACAGCCTACCGGCAAACAGCAAGCGACAACACGTGGTCAACCATCCATCCATGATAGCTGTTCCCTTAAATGTATACGCACAAAAAAACTGCAGATATATGAGCGATTTAATAGCACGTCCAGGCAATTTATTAGGTCCCTTTTGCTGGCGATAGAAAATGTAAATCATCCGCAAATGTACAATATTATGTTATGTTTACAGATAGCCTATGGATGTCAATGAAGAAAAAAGCAGGATTATGTTTGGTATTTTAAATGCATGGTGGTTATTCACTGAGAAACTAATATTAAGGCTAACCACTCAATAATTTGTTCAAAATATTCAAATAGAATTAACTCTGCTGAAAATGGTAATTTTAATCTAATCTTTTCAGCTATGCATTCAGAATTAAGTTATCTACAAGCCTGACTCATCAGCCAGATGATCCTGAAACATTCCTGAAAAAGTGTAAAAAAATATTAAGCCAATCTTAAAAATTTTGTCAAAATTTCAAATGACCATAACTCTGCTGAAAATCATAATTTTAAGCTAATTTTGGCGGCTATGCATTCAGAATAAAGCTATCCACACGCCTAATATAACTGTCAAGTGAGCCTGAAACTTTCGTGAAAAAGTGCAAAAAAATATTAAGCCTATACACTTAAAAATTTTGTCAAAATTTCAAATGACCATAACTCTGCTGAAAATCATAATTTTAAGCTAATTTTGGCGGCTATGCATTCAGAATTAAGCTATTTACACGCCTAATATTACTGTCAAGTGAGCCTGAAACTTTCGTGAAAAAGTTCAAAAAAATATTAAGCCTATACACTTAAAAATTTTGTCAAAATTTCAAATGACCATAACTCTGCTGAAAATCATAATTTTAAGCTAATTTGGGCGGCTATGCATTCAGAATTAAGCTACTTACATGCCTAATATAACTGTCAAGTGAGCCTGAAACTTTCGAGAAAAAGTGCAAAAACATATTAAGCCTATACACTTAAAAATTTTGTCATAATTTCAAATGACCATAACTCTGCTGAAAATCATAATTTTAAGCTAATTTTGGCGGATATGCATTCAGAATTAAGCTATTTACACGCCTAATATAACTGTCAAGTGAGCCTGAAACTTTCGTGAAAAAGTGCAAAAACATATTAAGCCTATACACTTAAAAATTTTGTCAAAATTTCAAATAACCATAACTCTGCTGAAAATCATAATTGTAAGCTAATTTTGGCGGCTATGCATTCACAATTAAGCGATCTACACGCCTAACATAACTGTCAAGTGAGCCTGAAACTTTCGTGAAAAAGTGCAAAAAAATATTAAGCCTATACCCTTAATAATTTTGTCAAAATTTCAAATGGCCATAACTCTGCTGAAAATGACAACTAACAGCTGAATTTTGCGGTTTTGCATTCAGAATTAAGTTATCTACACGTCTAGTATAACTGTCAAGTGAGNCCTTAAAAATTTTGTCAAAATTTCAAATGGCCATAACTCTGCTGAAAATGACAACTAACAGCTGAATTTTGCGGTTTTGCATTCAGAATTAAGTTATCTACACGCCTAGTATAACTGTGAAGTGAGCCTGAAACTTTCGTGAAAAAGTGCAAAAAAATATTAAGCCTATTATACCCTTAAAATTTTTGTCAAAATTTCAAATTGCCATAACTCTGCTGAAAATGACAACTAACAGCTGAATTTTGCGGTTTTGCATTCAGAATTAAGTTATCTACACGCCTAGTGTAACTGTCAAGTGAGCCTGAAACTTTCGTGAAAAAGTGCAAAAAAATTTTAAGCCTATACACTTAAAAATTTTGTCAAAATTTCAAATGGCCATAACTCTGCTGAAAATGATAATTTTAAGCTGATTTTCGCGGCTTTGCATTCCGAACTAAGTTATTTACACGCCTAGTATAACTCTCTAGTGAGCCTGAAACGTTCGTCAAAAAGTGCAAAAAAATATTAAGCCTATGCACTTAAAAATTTTGTCAAAATTTCAAATGCCCATAACTTTGATGAAAGTGATTATTTTAAGCTTATTTTTGCGGCTATGCAACACAAATATTCAAAGGAATAATTGAAACCAGATTCAAGACTCCTAGACATGATCCGTCCTTTTTAGCTTGTTATATGCCTAGGAATTTATTAGTGGGCTTATTAGTGGTTCCAATACTTCCAGAAGGGTAACCTATTAATATGCAACCTTCATCAATGAACACATCTTCTTACGAAAAAAGAAAACAACTTTATTGTTCCGTCTGAACGCTTTTCTTCTCAGTCAGAAGCAAAATACCAAAGCTAACACTGATAGAATTTATGGAGTGTTTGCCGTATCGAATTCAGGCGTAAAACGGGTTCCCGTCATATGACAAGCCACGACAACGCCGACGTCGACAGCGGCGACGACGACAACGTCGGCGGTATTTTATTAAGAGCCTCACCTGTCGCGGCTCGTTTGCTTGTTTCCAACCATCAGACAGCGAGTGCACTGCAGCAGCGAGTCGATGTGATGCCGGCAGCGCTGAAGTGTTGTCTCGGCGCATCCTTCGTCTAGGAGCCATCAGCGCCGCCATCGCGATCCGCTGCGCGAACGAATTGGGAGCGAATAGGAAAAAGGCTGAGGAGCACTGGCAGAAGGCAATGCCAGGATGAGCACCGAGTGTATGTAGGGAAAACGCTGCAAAGAAGGCGGCGGCGAATGCTGTTCGAGCCTGTCACGTTGCGCCTTGCTGACGGGTAATTATACGCTGACAGTGACATAGTATGTGGCATCCTTCGCGTTTTTCCGTAAAAGTTTTCACTTCGAATTTACCGCATGGCTGCTACCAACTGCAAATAGCCTTAACAATAACAACAGCCTAGAGACACCTCACGGACGATCCGTATTGTTAAACCGAGGGGCACCATTTTTTCTGGTTCATTCTTAGGTTCACTCTGAATACTCTGTTCAAAAATGAAAGTGCTTTGCTCTATGGTACATAAGATTTGAAAATTTATATGAATGAGGACATATTCCAAGATAATAACCATAAATAAGCAGATTCAATGGGCTTGATTCCCCGTGGCTTTCAGAGTGCTGGCACATTAATGTCAGATGGTTATGTGAGGCGTACATCTTGGATCCAAGAAATATGGCCTTCTTCTTCTTCTTCTCAGCAGAGTGATCAATGATTAGATAATGATCGCGATGAAGCTCGTAGTAATAAAAGGCTGCAGCTATAATGGCTATAATTCAGCGATTCCATGGACTTTGAGGGGAATCAATAAATTAAGACTGAAATTAGAAAACTTTATATGACCTGTCATTCATGTAACATATATATATGCAGGAATTTCGGATGCAACTCCATCTGCCAGCGATGCTAGCATGACGCCATTTATCAGTCTATCTCTCGACTTGATTTACAATATTTACGATCGCACTTCTAAATCGCGCCTCTTGCACTAGCATGATTCATAACGGCCTAGATGTCGGCTGATGCAGTTTGTTTTGCTGGCTGATTTCGATTGTGATTTGCGATTGTATTCGGATGTGTAAACTCCATAGGCCGAGCCACCGCCTCACATAATAATAAATATGATGAATGGTGGGGAATTAGTGCGCGCTTCCAAGTTGAAAATTATTAGCGGCCCGATGGCTTTTATCTATTTTATAAATCGGGCATTTTGCCGCATGGGACCAACTTTACGCGCCCACTATGCGAGCGTATGCGAAGGGGTTAACTTATTGCATGGCACCGTCGGCTGCGGCGGTGGCGGTGGCGAGGTTAGGCATTTTGCTTTATGGCATGCGCTCTTATCGACTCGCGAAAGAAAATTTATGACGACGCTCCAACCGGCGTGTCAGTGAGTGGTTCCCTTACATGTTTGAACATGCATAAATGTGTGCGTGGGGGACCGATGATAAATGAGCTTCCAGATAGCTTTATTTATTCATCGGGTTCTTGCGCGCCGCCACCAACCGACTCGCCATGGAGAGAGCACGCCTGAAGAGCGACCAGCAACCGGGAACAGCAGCGCCGGCGACGAGTGCAAACGTTGCGAATGTACGGGCGGGCGCTCCAGGCAGTCAAGCCAACTGCTGTTCCAAGCAAAAAGGTCCCTCGCGCTGTGATTAGGGTTTCGCTCACGTCCCGCAATATCACTGGCACGACATATGTTCCAATGCCGAATTAACCCACTTAACACCTCGGAAAATGTGCCCAAAATGTCAGCACTCATGGTAAAGTGGAGTAGGAGCTTCAAAGGTTAACATCGTGCCTTCTTCCATTTGTCCTAGTAGTCAGTACAAATTCCTATGTATTTCGACTATTATCTGGTCCTCTGAAAGATGTCATAAGTTTAATTTTTATATTTTCCTCCACGGGTTCACCTCGGGGATGAGCTGGTCTACTCTTCTTGGATTTCCAGATGTTTGAAAACCTTCCGATACCACTAAAGTTAGGACAACCTAATCTTACAACATACTATCACCACTCGAAAATTCAAATTGCAAAACCACCCAATCTTTCAAAGAGCTGACTGATTCCAGTTTGACTTTACGGGTTGGCGATTGCCTCTTATTAGTACCGCCTCTAGAAAATCAAACATTTATCGTTGAACTTTTTTCCTAAACGTAAAACCACTGGATATGGCCTTGAGATGACCCAATCTTAAAACAGCATATGTGATATTGAAGCAGAAATTTGGTACAAAACTTAAGAAGCTTATGGGCATTCTTGTACACGCTTCGGGTATGCAAGATGCTGATTGTGAATAAAACGCAAAAGGTCGTAAAATTGTAATAAAATATATACGATGCAATAAAGCGTTCACTCGGTGGTGCTATAATTGCACTTAATGAATATTTATCGGCATCTCGACGGCATGTTGTGTGTGTTACATTATACCGTCGGTTCTTCGTTGCGAACGAAGCGGCGCGCCGTAAACTGAGCCACCTCTCGCTTGGCGGCTTCACGAAACGGCCTACACAACTCATCTACATTCGAGTCGCGGCGCGGAGTTCACCTCCCCGGGTTGGACCTTGCCTCCTGCCATTTGCAGCCTTCTGCAGCACTAGCAGTTATATCGGACATTAAATTATTGCATCGATGCAGCGTGCACTTTTCTGCTGGCTGGCCGGCTTCTTCTGCGGCATCTTCGCCGTTATGTGCCGCACATAGCGATGATTTAGGGGTGGCATGTCGTTAATGTTCGCCTGGCACGCTTTAACATCTGAATCGTTGCCGAGTCGTATACTTCATTTCTCCTGGGAGATTTCTTTTCATTTAATTAGGTTTTATGTGCGGGCGAATTTCCGCTGCAAAGGGAAGTCAAACAAAGAGGTTGAGGCGTGTAATGCGTCTCGGAATTAGGTGAAAATTCGATGACTTATCTGCAATAAATCTTGATAATTGATAGAAGGAGGAAAGGTGCGCGTTTGGTGCTGCCCGCATTCGAGCATGATTTAAGAATCAAGTGCGATTATTATCTGTGCTCGGTAATTATGCCATTAATCAACCTGGTCGAAGGTTTCAGGAAGGACACGCCATGATTTATAGTAGCAATAATTCAGCGTCCGCTCTGTTGCAAAATAAAAGCGCGAGCACTATTGCAAATTACGCCTCGCAACTCTTACTTTCCACTTCCTCGAACCCGAAGGAAAGCCGCGCGTCCTGTGGACAAAGAGAGCAAACACTGGTGGCACTTACGCGAGGATTGTTGATCGGTTGGGAATGATCAAAGAAGATGCGCGCTTATTAAGCGATCGCTAGCGCTGTGCTTATTAACCGGATTGTTAATAACCTCCATTAGGTTTAAATAATTATCGATCGGTAATTAGTACGTAGGACTTGAGTGCGCGCCCGGATGGCTTGCATGTGTTTTGTTAATTAAAGAAACTGGTTTCGTTATTCGTGAATAAATCAACTCTTTATTCCAGCGGCCGTCTTCGTTCAGCCGGCTGGCACAAGAACTGAGCTCGCGACAGTGATTAACGACCCGACATAAATTCACGTAATCATCCATCGTCTGTCATAACGATATTAATATTTTATGGCATGACGAGACGCCTCAATGTTTATTTATTCGACGGCTGCGAGCATGAGTGCAGACCTCTTGTGCCTTCTACACGCGAAAGCAGAAGTTTTTGAAATCTTTTTCGCGCTTGTCAGTATGTGTCATCTCGACGGAATGAAAATCTATCCGTTTCACAGGAGCTGCCAGCCGAGTTAAGGAAAAATGTTAACAGCAAATGACACCCGGTGCGCCTCATTTCACATGATCAAAGCGGATGGCGGATGGCGGCGGCGAGCCAATAGGTTTTTCCGAGATGCATCACAACTGTCTGCGCTCGCGCTGACTGCCTGATTAAACAAACTCGAAATCTACGCATGCAACTTGTCAATCTCGGAGATGTTCTACACCAAACAGCGTGTCCGATGCATCGCATACAAACCTACGAAAAGGCTTCCAGTGCCAAACTAACGCCAGAGTTTACCATATGCGTTTGATGCAATCGAGATGATGAAAGCAAAACGCCCGGGTTGATTTATCGCGAATCGGAAGTAATAATTTTCGCTCGGATTCTTCCAGATATAAATTTTAATTGAACCATCAATTATGTTTTAATTGCACGACGTGTTCCTCTCGTCGATTTCTCGTGCTGATATCGGGATGTGGTGCGGCAGGCAACTAGGTGGAAGGCGAAGCAGACGGCGAAAACGAAATAAAAACGTAAAAGTGAACCAAAACCGATATATTATGATGTGGCGAGCGAGGCACAGCTATTCCGGTGGTAGCATATTCGACAAAGACACCAGCAACGAAGCCAGCTCATATGCATAGGCTGTCAGATAGCGTCGAGAAACAAATAATTCTAATTTATCAGCACGATTTGCATTATTTAACATTATTGCCGAGTTGTTGCGCTGTTTCTCATTCGCACTTCATTCCAGCGGCGAACGCTACGGAGTCGAGCTACTGCTGCGATTACATTACCGCACCAGGTCGTTTCTCTTCTTGCGCGACGCGAACGCCGTAGTGCATTAATGAGCGCTCGCAGTGTGCCGTTGTTTGCATTCAATAAAATGGTCGCCCGTAAAAAATATCATTTTCATAACGATTTGTCAAAAGCCATAAAAATTCACGTGGTGCTCCGCGAAGGAGCGAAGACGGCGTGGTGTCTCTTGGCATCGATGGGAATTAAGCGCTTCGAATGTCCGTCACTTTATTTATGATATCATTAAAATTGCTTAAATTGATACAACATGCATAATTCCTACTTATAATCGACTTCCAACTGCTTTTCGTTATTAATAATCCAGCAGTCAGCAAAAGAGAGGCAAGCTCCATTGCTCTACACGCATTTAAACTCGCATTTAACAAACAGTTAATGACGAGGGCAGTACGTTTACGTAACGTACTCGACGTTTAAGTCTTTGTTCCACTGGTCGGTCATCAATACGGGATGTTCAAGAAAGACTCAGCCTCAGAAGTCCAAAAGACAGGACATCTGATATTCTCCAACTTGAGGGTAACCTTCTTTTTTCCTCCTCCAACAATTTACTCTTGAGTATTAGCTGCTGAGACGAGGACTGCTTTTAGGAACACCCAGTGAAGGATTGAAGTTATGATGCAAAGTAAAGGCGAAATGCAGCGCGCGATGAAGACGAGGAGACTATGGTGATGTAACCGCATCTTCGTCCATCCAACATTGAGAACGAGACAACCAGCGAAGCAGTGCACTCGGTGAACATTTATAGTGGTCACTCGGCACGGCAGGGAGCGGCACCGCATGTTGATAGCCTCCTGTCACACTTAAGTAGTTTTCTCAATTATAATACATGTCAGACAACGTGCATTAGTGTAGCTAAATATACGTCGTAACACATCCAATTTATATCTTTCTTTCGCTTCGATTTATAATACCCCATTCCAACAACACCACACTCGGCCATCGTCGAGGCGATGGTGAGTCCATAGTGTGGACACGCGAGACCCATGAGTGCAAAGCGGAGGAACAAGGCTCGAACCGGGCCGATGCTAACTTATTAACATTATGTTGTTGTTATTGGCCATTAACTGATAAATTATTTATGTACGCGATATAAAGTTGCTTGTGTTTATTGTTATGGTTGTCAAGTGTCACGAGGAAACGCGATAGTGTCCATGGCGGGCTGAACGCGTTGCACTCCAGCCGCCATCAGAATGCGGTAAGCTGCAGCAGCGAGTGTCGCGTTCGTGTCGTGTTTAAGCTGATAGCTATCGACATGTCATGACATGGATAGGAATAGACGCGAGAGCGCGACCGCCTCTCACTATGCATCCAGCGTGCGCACGAAGTTATCCGGGCAAGTAATGCACGCTAAGACCACGGCGAAGAGGCATGGACCTAATTTAATACGACTTTATTTCATTACTCTGTTGATACTTTGCTGTCAGAAATGTCGAAGATATTCAAGTGAAATTGGATATTTGCAGGGAATCCAATTCAATTTTTCAAAAAAGCAACCATCATCTGAACCATTGTACCTCCCAGCTAATTAAGACATCATTAACAGCTACGCTGCATTGAATGGAATGTTACAAGTCAAAGGCAGACAGACAGACAGCTCCAAGTAACGGCCGGCAAAGCACCAAGAGAAATCACTGGGTGACTTGTCACTTCCAGCGTTGTTGTTTCATCCGTCATTGATGCCGATAAGCCTCCACGTTTGATGTGCTGATGTGCTCTTGATGCTGACGCTGATGATGGTGATGAGCTTGATGTCCAGTCGATGCGGGCTAATCAGAATTCTGTTCGTCATTGCCCCCATTTGGCTTATCAATTTAAATGACGTATTTTATATGTTAATAGGAGATCTGAAGCACCGACAAACGCATCGAGCGTTGCGAGTGCACAGATCTATCTAATGAAGATACATCTCATCATCACGGTTCAGCTCTTTTCCACGCAAGACGTGGCAGCGAGGCAGGCTGCGTTTGTGGCCTCCAAAGAGCTGTTACATTCAAATGACTATAAATATTGCGTATTTTATTGAGTGTTATAAAATTGGAATAAATTGGCCGACGCACTTCTACGCTGACGTTTTTCTTGTTTAATTTATTGGTCATTTGACCTGCAAGATTTACCCACTTGGGAATTTTATAATATCAGGCTAGTCGAACTATTGTCATAAAAACTCCGATTTTAAAAATTGGTGTCTGGAACCCCATAGTAACTTCTGAATAAAGGTTAGATTGGCTTGATCCTGCTGTGGTGATGGTAAGTTTCCAAGTATAATATTTCTATTGTCAATTGTAACCTTCTGGAAACCCAGTTCAAAGATGTGGAATTTTGAAGCAATACAGTATTGATAAAAATTTCGATAAGAAAGTCAATTTGTACCAGGGAGTATTCGAATGTGGTGCTTCCATAATTTCGCATCGTTAGAAGTCGACGTCCTGACTCTTAGGGCCGTATCCCAGCATCCGATATTGACGTATAAGTAACTCAATGTAGTCAACCGGCAATGAAAACGAGGCAATCGCCATAACACTCCGTTATGCGTTGTATATAGATGCCCTGACAAGATATTTTCGAAAACTAGTCACTCCTAGGAGCGCGCACAGCGAGCGAACGGCCCATAAAAGCGTAGCGAAATATCCTGAGAAGTTGCTCCGACGAGGCCCTCGAATGTCCACATTTCTTGCAAACGAGCGCATATACTTGACAGGTTTAAACCCCAGAAGCTATAATGTTTCATATCGCTATCGTTTATGTGTGTATGCGAGTGCCAATTTTCGAGCGCAGTATCGTATAACATGCTGGGTTCTGCAGCTACCCGAAGAAAGAGTAGGAGAGGGCGCAGCTCGTTCACGCTTGATGTATGGATATGTGCGTCGTGCGCGCTCGCCAACTGATAGGGTGGAAATGGTTCGTGGCCTCTGCGTGATATACGCGCCGACGAAGGAGCAAAGGAGCGAAGGCCCGCCGGGGATCAAGGTAATCTTATTGAGTTGCCGTTTTATACAAATGAAGTAAAACAAATTGTTCAATAAATTGTGCTTTATGGCTGAGCGATAAAGAAGCAGCGACCTGCACTGCTCGCTCTGCAGCCCGCGTTTGCGGTTGTAGGCGAAGGAATGCGAGAATGGAACGCGGGTTGTAAGGTAATCGCTCGATTATGCGTCGTTTTGCATCTCTTTGGGTTTCGCCTCGCAGACATTTTTCATCACTTGCCATCATACATTTTAATAAAATTATCATCGATGGCCGATCGCTCGAGTGTAATGGCTGGGATGGAGCAGAAGGCGGAATAACGATGAAAAATGTCTTTTGCATCGCATCAAATTGTTTATGACTACGCCATCGACGCAATCATCGACTTTATTGATGATAATTTTATAATTTGCCTTGTACATGATAAAACATTCGACATAAATGAGGAGTAATTATGGTAATCAACGGTGTTGACTCGCAGCACTCGTAACAATTTCAACTTACCGTCAATATACGTATAATTATAGAGAGGACTAGGGCGACGAAACGTAATTAACACGCTCTGGCATAATGAAACCGTTCATACAGACACTGTCATTACGATTAATCATGAATAATTCATTGAATCGCATCATAAGCGCCAAGTCGGTCGCCCCCGAAAAGGAGAATTAAAAATAGCATGTAGGTACAAACCATTCGATGGAACAAAGCCCAACTGTTTTACATTTCATGCACATGACGACTTTCGTCCACCTTAAGAAATGGGCCGATCGGGTCCCATCATATCCATGATATTTGCTCCATTTTATGACTATATTTCTTGGGCACCCTAAGAGAAAAGTATATGGTTTTATACATCATTGAAAAGGTCTTGAAATTGTCTACAACATGCTAAAATTTAGTGCAAATTGGCCGAGGGATACTCTTGTAAATGAACCTCAAAGTTGGACATAATTTTTGACATATTTAGACCGATTTTTCTAGTCAAAAATGAAATTTTCTATAATATCTCTATGGCATTTGTAAACAATCAATGAGGCCTATAAAATGCACTTTTGATAATCCAAATCGGATGAGTAGTTCCGGAGATATGACATGGTAGGTTTTCGTAAGAAATGGGCCGCCCGGTTCTCATCGCACCCGTGTATTTTTGTTCAACTTCATCACTATATCTCTGGCATCCCACTAGAAAAATCTATGGTATTTTATATCGTTGGAAAGGTCTTTAAATTGTCTATAACATGATAGAATTTGGTGCAAATCGGCCGAGGGATACTCTTGTAAATGAGCCTCAAAATTGGACATCATGTTTGACATATTTAGACCGATTTTTCTAGTTAAAAATTAAATCTTCTATAATATCTCTATGGCATTTGTAAACAATCGGTGAGACCTATAAAATGCACTTTTGAACATCCAAATCGGATGAGTAGTTCCGGAGATATGACATGGTAGGTTTTCGTAAGAAATGGGCCGCCCGGTTCTCATCGCACCCGTGCATTTTTGTTCAATTTCATCACTATATATCTCTGGCATCCCAATAGAAAAATATATGGTATTTTATATCGTTGGAAAGGTCTTTAAATTGTCTGTAACATGCTAGAATTTGGTGCAAATTGGCCGAGGGATACTCTTGTAAATGAGCATCAAAATTGGCAATCATTTTTGACATATTTCCACCGAT